>LBNU01033553.1:186706-230712 GCA_014162995.1 Artemisia annua
TTTTTTTTTTTTTTTTTTTTTTTTTTTTTTTTTTTTTTCATTTATATAATTTTTTCGTCTTTAGAAAAGCATATTTTATGATTAGTACACACTTTTATTTGTATTTCAAAGGATTCAAAGTCCAGAACAGTTTCATTTGTCCTGAAACCACAGTACAAAAAATTCAAATATCAAATAATTCCAACCGAGTGTATCACATGTAACATATTTTATTACAAAGTTTGCAAGTCACAACAAAAATCACACGCATTGTCACATTTTGTTCACATGCATCCTTATATTTTAATTCAACTACTGCTGTACACGCCTAATTACGCCTTTAACTTAAGATAATATAAATTAATAGAAGACAAGCCAAAAGAAATGTGCAATATCTTTAAACAAGTGGTGGACCAATTTTCTATAACTGATCAAGTTCACAAATTACAATAATAGTATATGCTAACTGGCATGCACCAAAACATTTTTAGATCATGTTCATTTTAGAAAAATCGAAATTTTTGACAAAATTACACTTAGTGGCAAGAATCCATGTGGTTGACAAAATCAGGGACGGAACCGTGGGTTCCGGGAGGTTTCCGGACACCATGGAATTTTGTAAAAAACTTCGATTTTTCTAAATGCACCCGGTCAAAAAAAAAAGAAAAAAAATGTTATTTTTTTTTATAATTTTTCGTAAATACACATGGTCAAATTGTGTTTTGGTTCCGTATCTAGGCAGAACCCTAGAGGGCCCGACCTTGGATATAAAATAATAGTTAAACAATATAACATTATTTCAATTTCAACTACTGTTGTTCACATCTTTAACAATAAGATAAAAATGGCACTCCTTTAACATATATATGTATATAAATTAAAGTTGTTTAAGCTTAAATCACATATCTTTGCAGTTTTCACCATATTGCCAAATGAGTACTCAAATTTCAACTCGGTTTCTATTTATGATATCGATTTACTCGATCATTTTTGGTTTGCATACTACTAAATATGTATATGGACAATGCCTCAAGGATCAAGATTCATTACTGTTAGCGTTCAAAAGCGAGCTCATATATGATTCTTCACTCTCAACCAAGATTGCAGGGTGGAACACAAGCGTCGATTGTTGTCACTGGGGCGGTGTGACATGTGATAAAGCTGGTCATGTTATCGTATTGGATCTTAGTTATGAGAGTATAAACAGTGGGACACTGCCGGATTCTATTGGTGGCCTTAAGTGGTTGTCCAGGATGGAACTTAGAAGTTGCGGACTCAGTGGACAAATTCCAGATTCGGTGCAAAACCTTACGCGTCTTGAATATCTGGATTTGTCTAGTAATCTTTTCATTGGTTCAATTCCGTCGTTGCAGTCAGCTAAGAATCTAGTCAGTGTAGGTCTTCATCAAAACAATCTAACGGGTAATGTTCCTTCTTCTTACTTGGAGGGTCTTAATAAGCTCGAGTACCTTGATTTGTCTAGCAATTCTTTGGGTGGGGGATTTCCAGAGTCTGTGTTATCATTGCCTTCGCTTCAAAGTTTATACCTTTCTAACAACACGTTTTCTGGTCAAATTGGCGAGTCTATAAATGTTTCTTGTTATCAATTGCAAATCATAGATCTGAGAGTAAATTACATAGATGGTCCCTGTGGTTTGCCCAAAGTTTCACCTACAGTCCCTGAAAGTTAAAAGTTGCACGGATAGTCCCTATCTTTGAAAAGAATAACACTCATGGTCCCTCCACTTAATTGGTGTTAGTGGCTTCCGTTATCTTTTACACGTTAGTCCCTTTTTGTTAAATATCATTGCATCGTTAGTCCTTTATAATAACGGCCGTTTATAATTTGAAGTTTTTCGAATTTTTCTTACGTTTTCATCCGTTTTTATACGTTTTCATGCGTTTTCGTCCGTTTTTATACGATTTTGTTCGTTTTTCTTACGTTTTCATCCGTTCTCATGCGTTTTTATACGTTTTCGCTTGTTTTTCTTACGTTATTGTTTGTTTTCCTATGTTTTCATCCGTTNCCATGCCCACAATTTAATATGCATTAAGTTTTTTTTGACATAATATTATCATGATTATGTTTTTGATTGTATTTAATTTATTATTCAAAAAGATAGGTGATTTGCACACTTTAAAAAATTATTGAGACGCTCATTTTACAATCAGAACATATTATATTTAAAATACAACTGACTACTGCATACAGTAAAGTGCTTTAATAAAATTTTAAAATGTTTCAATCATTTCACATTGAGAAATGGTGAAGATGTGTTTGTATTATACATTGATTCTATTAATAAGTTTTAAGACAAGACATCATAGACATTTTTCTTTTGGAAAGATAACATTTATGAGAAAGAAAAAAAAATCAAATATCAAATAATTTCAACCGAGTAAAAAAAAGCGCAAATTCTTAAAATAGACCGTTCTCCCAAAATGTATACCCTTTTTAGATCAAAAAACTTGACTTCTCAAAATGCCCCAGAAGACTCGGGAGACTTTTCATGTAACTTTAAAACATGTAACATATTTTATTACAAAGTTTGCAAGTAACGACAAAAATCACACGCATTGTCACATTTTGTTCACATGCATCATTATATTTTAATTCAACTACTGTACACGCCTAATTACGCCTTTAACTTAAGATAATATAAATTAATAGAAGACAAGCCAAAAGAAATGTGCAATATCTTTAAACAAGTGGTGGACCAATTTTCTATAACTGATCAAGTTCACAAATTACAATAATAGTATATGCTAACTGGCATGCACCAAAACATTTTTACAACATGTTCATTTTAGAAAAATCGAAATTTTTGACAAAATTACACTTAGTGCCAAGAATCCATGTGGTTGACAAAATCAGGGACGGAACCGAGGTGGGTTCCGGGAGGTTTCCGGACACCCTGGAATTTTGGGACGTAAGGTTACTTTTTGTAAAAAACTTCAATTTTTTTAATTGCACCCGATCAAACAAAAAAAAAAAAAAAAAAAAAAAAAAAAGCATGTTATTTGTTTTGTATAATTTTTCGTAAATACACATGATCAAATTGTGTTTTGATTCTGTATCTAGGTAGAACCCTATATGGCCCGACCTTGGATATAAAATAATAGTTAAACAATATAACATTATGTCAATTTCAACTACTGTTGTTCACATCTTTAACAATAAGATAAAAATGGCACTCCTTTAACATATATATGTATATAAAGTTGTGTAAGCTTAAATCACATATCTTTGCAGTTTTCACCATATTGCCAAATGAGTACTCAAATTTCATCTCGGTTTCTATTTATGATATCGATTTACTCGATCATTTTTGGTTTGCATACTACTAAATATGTATATGGACAATGCCTCAAGGATCAAGAATCACTACTGTTAGCGTTCAAAAGCAAGCTCATATATGATTCTTCACTCTCAACCAAGATTGCAGGGTGGAACACAAGTGTCGATTGTTGTCACTGGGGCGGTGTGACATGTGATAAAGCTGGTCATGTTATCGTATTGGATCTTAGTTATGAGAGTATAAACAGTGGGACACTGCCGGATTCTATTGGTGGCCTCAAGTGGTTGTCCAGGATGGAACTTAGAAGTTGCGGACTCAGTGGACAAATTCCAGATTCGGTGCAAAACCTTACGCGTCTTGAATATCTGGATTTGTCTAGTAATCTTTTCATTGGTTCAATTCCGTCGTTGCAGGCAGCTAAGAATCTAGTCAGTGTAGGTCTTCATCAAAACAATCTAACGGGTAATGTTCCTTCTTCTTACTTGGAGGGTCTTAATAAGCTCGAGTACCTTGATTTGTCTAGCAATTCTTTGGGTGGGGGATTTCCAGAGTCTGTGTTATCATTGCCTTCGCTTCAAAGTTTATACCTTTCTAACAACACGTTTTCTGGTCAAATTGGCGAGCCTATAAATGTTTCTTGTTATCAATTGCAAATCATAGATCTGAGTAGCAACAAGTTTGATGGTCCGATACCTGAATTCATCTTTAAACTTCCGCTCCTTTCGACTCTCATGCTCTCTGCGAATAACTTCACTGGCATTGTAGATTTGGACATGTTTGGCATGTTAAAGGAGCTAAACGCTCTTGAACTTTCCTTCAATGATCTTACGGTCATTGTAAATGCAAACAGTTCATCATTTTCGTCACTTTATAAGCTCAACTCTCTTAAATTAGCTTCATGCAAAATGCTAGAATTTCCTGATTTAAAGAATCAATCAGGACTGATGATGCTAGATCTATCAGTAAACGAATTGACTGGTGAAATACCAAACTGGATTTGGGAAGTTGGGGACGGGAATCTTCGGTCTTTAAATTTGTCACACAAAAAGTTATCAAGTCTTCAAAAGCCTTACACTTTTCCTTCTCAACTTGACATACTCGACCTGCATTCTAATAACTTACAAGGAGATATCCCAATTCCTTCAAAAGGAAGTTATATTTTGGATTACTCAAACAACAACTTTGGATCTTCTTTCGCCGTTGATTTCGGTAATTTCCTCACCTCGGCCTTATTCTTCTCCATAAAAAACAGTACGGTGGTTGGACCCATCCCTCAAACAATATGCAATGCAAGTAGTCTTCTTGTTCTTGATTTGTCTCATAACAGTTTGAGTGGCATGATACCTTCGTGCTTGGCAGAAACAAGCAAGACTCTTCGAGTACTGAATCTCGGAAAAAACAACCTTAGCGGAAATGTTTTGGATTTGTTTCCAGAAACTTGTGATCTGAAAACATTAGATCTCAGTGGGAATCATCTTCAAGGAACCCTTCCTCTCTCATTAATGAACTGCAAAAATCTTGATGTTTTGGATCTTAGTGATAATCTGATAACGGGTACTTTTCCATGTTGGTTGAGTAACTTGTCCAACTTACATGTTTTTGTCATACGTTCAAATAGCTTTTATGGGAATATCAGCTGTCCTGGATTAAATGGTAATTGGACAAATCTACAAATCATAGACATTGCTTCAAACAGGTTTTCAGGTGTTCTACCTCCAAAATTGTTCACAAGTTTTCGAGCAGTCATGGACAACCAAGCCAAGGTTAACTACCTCCATTACGTGCATCCCGCTAATAGTGAAATATACTATCAGGATTCAGCGACTGTTTTTCTCAAGGGCACAAGCAGAGAGTTTGTTAAAATTCTCAACATTTTCACATCAATCGATTTTTCTAACAACAGTTTCCAAGGGAGCATACCAGTAACAATTGGTGATCTAAAACTTCTTGAACTTTTAAATCTGTCCCACAATGCACTCACGGGTCCAATTCCGCCGTCAATGGGAAAACTGGAAAGCCTTGAATCACTGGACATCTCGGTAAACAATCTAAGCGGAAGAATTCCACATGAGATTGCAAGTCTTTCATTCCTTTCATTCTTAAATCTGTCAAACAATCAGTTGTCTGGACGTATCCCACGTGGCTCACAATTTCAAACATTTACGGAGCTCTCATTTAAGGGTAACCAAGGTTTATGTGGTGTCCCTTTGCGCAAGATTTGTGACAATGATATATCAGAAATTCCTACAAAGTCGTCACCAAAAACAAGTGATGATGCGGACAATGGAACTGACCTCTTTATTAGTATTGGATTGGGTTTTTTTGTGGGATTTGCAATCATTGTTGGTCCACTTGTTTTTTTAAAGAGATGGAGAACATGGTATAACAATCATGTCGATAGATTGCTTCTAAGGATCTTCAAAACTAAGGGTGAACAAACGCGGTTGATCTTTACTAGCGAGCAAGAAGAGAGCACCTTTTAGATATATATTCCAACTATATATGTACATACTACTATAGTAGTACTACTCTGTATACGTAGATGTAAATTCGTACGTGTTGAAATGAAAACTCACTCTTTGATATCAATAGTCACAGGTCAGTGATTGTTGAGCTCCAGATGGTAGTTAGTAGCATACACACACATCAAAGGATGTCTGCTTTATTAGAAGCAAAAGCTGTGAATTTGTTAGGATGTGTTGCTTCTTGGATAATCGAGTTCAAATCAAGCATTGTTCTTAGTGCGAAGCGTGTAGTAGCATCATCAGTATGTAGCATACTATCTTAAGATACTGCTAGACACAAGTACTTCAAATGTAAATCTTCAATATGGAAAAGATACATTTCATGCTGATCAGCAAGCTAAACACTTAAGAGTTATAATGCTTTTGTGCATGTAAAACAACCAAATAGGCAATTGTTCAAACTGGTCAAGCATTTAAAGATAATTAGAACAAATATATTTGTAGATTGTAAATGCACTTGTATCTTCTTCTACAATCATATTTTCACTCAGACTCACAGTCAATTAGAAGTTGGACAACTGAATCCATTGTTCTATTTCTGTCTTCCTCCACACAACTAAGACCCATCTCAACTAGTTTCGAAGCATGTCTCCTACTAAACAAACCTCCCAGCCTTGGATCAATTACCTCTTCAATCCCTAACTCTTTCCCCTCTTCATTTTCTTTTTTCGTTACCCTACAAACCTCATAAGCTCTGATTCTTCATCATTCCCTTCTCCATGAATGATGCTATTAGAAAGTCGGATCCCCTTCAATGTTTCTAAAACCACAACCCATAGTTGTACATGTTGGAAAATTTAGTGCACTTGAGGGATGAGTTCACACCAGGTAATGGGTTTGGAGGTACGGAGTGTACACCCATTTGGTCCATGAACACCCTGACTCAATTGTGGTTATGCTAGTGTGATTCTGCTGAATCTGCTGCTAGTGGATTCTGCTAAATCTGCTGCTAGTAGAATCTGCTGCTAGTTGAATCTGCTGCTAGTAGTTGAATCTGCTGCTAGACTCTGCTGCTAGGTCCTGCTGATTCAAAGTACTGCTGATTCAAAGTGCTGCTCGTTTTAACCACTGAATCCTACTATTATGGAAAATATTATGTTATAATTAATGGGCCGTTAATTATACATAATTCCATGGGCTAGGGTTTGAGTAANAGTAGTTGAATCTGCTGCTAGACTCTGCTGCTAGGTCCTGCTGATTCAAAGTACTGCTGATTCAAAGTGCTGCTCGTTTTAACCACTGAATCCTACTATTATGGAAAATATTATGTTATAATTAATGGGCCGTTAATTATACATAATTCCATGGGCTAGGGTTTGAGTAAACTCTATTATAAATAGAGGTCACAACATTCTGCATGAATACGATCAACAAAAACACCCTAAACACTTGAATACGCTTCTATTCTTGATTTGTGCCTAAAACAAGAACATCACTTGGTCTTATCCCATAGAGATATTCGTGTAACCTAGGCATAGGGTCGAATAGTTTCTATTGGAAAGTGATACCACGATTTCAAGTGAATATCCGGTACTTCATTGATTATCTTAACCCTAATCTGGGAAGACAGAAACACTAATAAACCAACAGTACACGTCTACTTTTGCTGTGATTGGTAGACTACGAACCCATTCTGGAGCAATCTAACCTTTAGTCCCCCGATCCTTGTAAACTCAGTGTTTTGTGCACTTCTTTGAGACAGCTTTGTCAGACCAAAATCTGCAATCTTTGGTTGGAATGAACCGTCTAAAAAGATATTTTCCGGCTTTACATCACAATGAATCACATATTCAAGGCACGCATGGTGTAGATATGCCAAACCTTTTGCTATACCTTTTGCTATACCTATTCAAGAGATAGATTTTCTACATACACGTAAACTAGAAGTTTGTGCTGTTCTTGTGAGCAGAATCCCCACATTTGCACTAGATTCATGTGATTGATTTTACCTATCGTGCTGATCTCCACCCAAAATTCTCCGCCTTCACTCACATTTCTCAATCTTTTCACAGCCACCACCCTTTCATCTTCCAGGACCCCTTTATACACAACTCGTGAGCCACCTCGCCCTATTTCCACCTGAAAGTTTTGTGTCACCTTCCTAAGTTCTTTATAACTAAAACCCCTAAATTGAGTAGATATCATACGGTACCCATTTTCTAAGTTGGCTAATAACTCGTTTTTTCCATAGAATAGCTAGTCACCAGCCTAACAAGATAACCATGGCTTCAAGCACACCAATAGCTAAGGCAAAGGAGTAAAGATAAACCCATTTCACCTTATTCTTAGCTGATTCATACATAAACGGAGAACCTACCATAACCGTGACATTATCTGCACATGTGGCCTTTGAACCAACAAGGACTGAGGCATATTTTTGTGATTCCATGCCTACTGGTACTTTAAAGTACATGGTTCCTAGGATATGAGGATAATGGTAGCCATTAAAGAGGGCACGTACAACAACAATACCCAATCCCGCCGAAGTGGGGTATGGGGGAGGTAGGATGTAGACGGTCACACCGCTACCTAGAGATGTCTAACTGTATTTTCACATTTTTTTCCGGTTATAATTAGAACAAAATCAGTATTATTTGAGTCAGCTTTGCTTTAATTGAGGTATTTTTTTTGAAACAGCAGATATATTATATATAACTAAAAAAAAAAGCCCTTAGCGAGAAGCTATAGGGATACAACTCAAATAAACAGCAATATGAAAAACAAGACACTAGTCAACGGGAAAAAGTAGCTGGTATACATGAGATAGTAGGATTCGCAACCCACTCGTGCCAGTTTAAGCTCACTTTACTTCGACTTGATATCCAGCAAAAAGAGAGTCTTTGAACCTCAAGAAAACCCGAGTCAATACTAGTGTCAACTCCAGAAAAAATTTTGCGATTCCTAGCATTCCAGATCACCCAAGCTGTGGTAAAAATGACAGCTTCGAAGCATTTGAGTTGAGACGGATGAAACATCTTTCTTTTGCTATCACTTAAGCTTTAATTGAGGTATTATGGACTCTAAGATTGTTGATGACCTACACTACTTCGTGAATCACGCTAATCCCATTTAATTTGTACACGGTTAATATAAACTACATTGCATAAATCCTTGGTATTGGTTTGAGATGTCAACATCCTCCGCGTTTCTGTAAATTGACCATTCATATACTTTGTCTATATTGATTATAGGTGGCAGGGGAGGAGCCAGGATTTCAAGTTAAGGGAGGCTGACAGAAAATTTTAGAATGATAACAATATAATTCGAACCAATGTATCAAAGCATGAAAATTTGGAAAAATAAATGAAGGGCCAAATGTCTAATAAATTAAAAAATCATGTTTTTTACACTAATACAAAACCTTAATCAATCGTGGTAAGAATTTCAATGGCCGTTAGCAACTCAGTTGGAAGCATTTGGCCCTAATCCTTTGTCTCACAAACTAACCTGCAAATAAATAAAAAATACTCAAGATATTAAAACAAAAACTTTATGTTAATGATAAATAGAAATTAAAGAAAAAAACAAGTAACAATACCTTGTGTTTTTTCATTTGGACACGTCTTTGTGTTTTGGAGTAAAAATCATCAATTATGTTATTAGTACAAAGGGTACGAACAATGTCTCTTCAACACCAAGAATCACGCTACTTTTAAGAAATTCATCACTCATTGTACTACGAAGTCTTGTTTTCAAAAGTTTCATTTTTGAAAAGTCTCTTTCAGATGTTGCAGTTGAAACAGGGAGAGTTAATATAAGACGAACCAGTCTATCAATAAGAGGATAAGTTTCCGACTTCTCAGTTTCTTGCAATCCTTTACACAACTTTGACAATGTTGTAACATTCTTCAATTTCGGATCATTATCTAGCTCATAATGTTGCAACTCAAGTTTTAGCTCAATTTTATCTTGTTCGGTAAAATCTAAAGGATAATACTTCGTCACCAACTTACGTATGTCATCACTATTGAAAGATTTCCTTGGATCCAACGTAGCACTAAGACGAAGAAGCTCTGAAACAGATTCACTAAATATATTGTTTAGCTTCGTCACCAACTTACGTATGTAATCACTATTGAAAGATTTCCTTGGATCCAACGTAGCACTAAGACGAAGAAGCTCTGAAACAGACTCACTAAATATATTGTTTAGCTCTTGCAACTAACTATCGATAGCAACAATAAACACATCAACCCGATAATGATGCTCAACTGTCACATCATCTTTCTTGTAACGTGATTGAATTATATCTCTGCATTGCATATCGGGAACAAGAATGTTATATTTACCACAAAAACTTATCTAGAAGTGATTCCCACCCATCATCCCTTAGTTCTTGAATTAATGTCTTCGTAGTGGAAATGTTGGCCTCAACGTTGGATCTATGGTCTAACGTAGTAACAATATACCAATACACGAAATAATCAATGAAATAACTTTAATATAAAATTGAAGTAAAATCTGTCATCAAGTGTATAATTACATGTTCTAAACTATTTATAAGAAATGAAAAGGTACAAATAAGAGTTGTGTTGGTTCGATAGAACCAACAGATGTGTCTGTTTGATTGTTAACCGCTATTTGGCAGTTATTCCAGCGAGTTGACTTTTCCTGTGGTTGACTTTGACTTCGGGTTGACCTTTAGTTATGGGTAGATTGGGATTAACCCAATATTCTCCCCCTTAATCACAATCATTGTCTCCTAGATCTCTAACTCCAATAAGTTGTCTCATTGTTAGAAATTTGATCTTTGGTAGTGCCTTTGTGAGTATGTCAGCCTTATGATATACTCCACTTATAAATTCAACTTATAAGTCTTCTCTTTCAACGCATTCTCGTATGAAGTGGTACTTCGTATCAATATTCTCCCGTGAAAAATAGGGTTCTTCATTAGTTTTATAGCTGATTTGTTATCAACCATAATAGTTACCATTTCGTCCTTCGAGTGTGTAAGCCTGCTTAGTAGTCTTTTCAACCATAATGCTTGTGTTGCTGCTGCAGTTGCCACAATAAATTCAGTTTCGCATGATGATAATGCTACAGTGGCTTGTTTTTGTGTGCTCCAACTAATTGGTGAATCACCATAGTAGAAGATGATTCCAGTAGTTCTGTTTCCTTTTTGAGTGTTAACTCCATAACTACTATCGCTGAAACCTTGTATCTTGCTTCCTCCATTATGTTTGTAGGTGATACCGTAGTTCTTTGTTCCTTTAACATAACGTAATACTTGCCTAATGGTTTTCATGTGTTGCTCTTTTGATTCTTGCATAAAACGACTAAGTAATCCAATGGGATAACTTAAGTCAGGTCTTGTGTGAAGCAGATATCTTAACATCCAATTAAGCTTCTATATTCAGTTGAGTTGGCCATTGTTCCTTCAGTATTCTTTGTCAATCTTGTTCCTGGATCCATAGGCATTAGGGTTTCATTGCAGTCTGTCATTCCAACTTCCTTCAGAATCTTGGTTGCGTAAGCAGATTGCTTTATTGATATGTCACCTCTAGATTGTGTGACTTCTATCCCTAGATAGTAAGCTAATAATCCGAGGTCACTCATTTCAAATTTGTCTTCCATTTGAGCTTTAAATTTGTCGATCTCATTCTTTGGTGTGCCAGTGATGATTAGATCGTCAACATAGACTCCTATTAGTAGAATTGAGTCTCTTGACGCTTTCGTGTAGATCGCTTGTTCTGCAGATTTCTTGAAATCTAAGGACTTCAAGGTGTTGTCTAACTTTATGTTCCACGCACGTGGTGCTTGTCTTAGTCCGTATAGAGCTTTTATAAGCCTACAGACCTTTCCAGAATTCTCTCTCTTTATAAAACCTTCTGGTTGTGAAACATATACTTCTTCTTTTAAATCTCCATGTAGAAATGCAGATTTTACATCAAGGTGATGTACTTCCCATTTGTTGTTTGCAGCTATGGCGAGTAATAATCTTATAGTTTCCACCCTTGCTACAGGTGCGAAAACTTCTCAAAATCTATGCCATGCTCTTGTATGTAGCCTTTTGCTACTAGTCTTGCTTTATGCTTGACTATGTTTTCCATGAGCATCTTTCTTGGTTTTGAATACCCATTTTAAGCCAATTGCTTTATGTCCTTTGGATAAAGTGGTTAGTTCCCATGTGTTGTTCTTATTGATAGAATCTAACTCGATCTCCATGGCTTCAATCCATTTTCGATCATTTGATGCTTCCTTGTAATTCTTAGGTTCATCTTCAGCAAGTTATTCCTCAGTGTCCTCATATAAATCATTTAAAGTTCTAAAACCTCTTATAGGTGTATGATCATATTGTGAGTGTGAAGCTGTGGTTGATGTTGAACCACTATCACTTTGATAGGTTGATCGTATTGAGTTGATTGGTGTAACTTGAGGGTTTACTTGTGATGAAATTGTTGATGGTGTGTGAAGCGTTTGTGATTGTGAGGGTCAGCTTGTTGTTGATGTTGTGTAATCATCATTATCATTGTTAGGGAAATCATTGTCTTCGTCATTTGGTTGGATATCTTGATCATGGTGTTCATTTTTTCTATTTTGAAGTCAATCCATTCAGATTCATTGTTACTGTGTTCACTCATGTAATCCTTCCAATCCCATGCTTCTTCCTCTTTAAACTTCACATCTCTACTAACACATATCCTTTGTGTTTTTTGATCAAATAGTCGATAAGTTTTTGATCCTTGTTCATTTCCTAAGTATACCATCTTGTTGCTTCTATCATCAAGCTTTGTTAAGCGTTGTGATGGTACCTTTGCATATGCTATGCAGCCGAAAACTCTTAGATTTTCTAAGTTTGGCTTTCTTCCTTTAATAGCTTCATATGGAGTAGTGTCTTCTAGTGCCTTTGTACGAACACTATTTAAGATGTGTATGGCATGTCTAACAGCATCAGCCCAAAAATTTTGTGGCATGTTAATTGCTTTCATCATACATCTAGTTGTAGACATGATTGTCCTATTTCTTCGTTCAACTACTCCGTTCTGTTGCGGTGAATAAGGAGCGGTAAGTTGTCGTGCTATGCCATTTTCTTTGCAATATTGTGTGAATTCATTTGATATGAATTCTCCACCACGATCAGTTCTAAACATCTTTAAAGTTGTCCTTAACTCCTTTTCTATTGTGTTCTTGTATTCCTTGAAAGTATCAAATGTTTGATCTTTCGTATCTAGGAAATATGCCCACATATATCTTGAGTAATCATCTACTAGCAAGAATATGTATCTCTTTCCAGATGGTGTTGGTGGTGTGATTGGTCCACATATATCTCCATATACTAAGTCTAAGGGTGATGTTGATTTGGCTTTGGCTTTCTTTAGAATGGTGCTCTACTATGTTTACCAGCTAAACAAACATCATAGATTTGTGTTGTATGTTTAATGGCAGGTATTCCTTGAACTAACTCCCTTTGATTCATAGATTTTAATGATTCAAAATTGAGATGTCCTAGTCTTGCGTGCCATAACCAAGTGCTATCCTTTAAGTTTGCTAATAAGCAAACAGGTGTGCCTATTTTCATACTTGCTTTATATAGATAATTTATTTGTCTAGTAACTTTCATGACGATTTTGTCATCCATGTCATAAAGTCGTAGTTCATTATCTTCCACTACAACTTTACAACCAATTTCGGTGAATTGTCCAAGGCTCAATAAGTTGCTTTTCAGACTTGGAATGTAATATACGTGTGAAATAATTCTTTGTTTCTTGTCATCACATTCTATTAGAATTGAACCTTTGCCTTTGATCTCTATGTGTGATCCATCTCCGAATCTCATTTTTCCACTAACTTTCTTGTCCAGTTCTTTAAAACGTTCTCTTACTCAAGTCATATGGTTGCTAGCTCCATTGTCAAAATACCATAGACTATCCATATTTGTCTCTTTAGGTTCTACTTCTTCTTCGTGTAGAGAGACATTTTGGTCTTCAACTTCTATTACAAGTGGATCTTCTAAATTGCTATTAATAAGTTCGGTTCTAAGTCCTCCTCGACAAGATTAGATTGCACATTAGTGTTTGGTTTTGCGAAACACTTATTTGCAAAATGTCCTTTTTTGTTACATTTGTAACATGTAACTTTGCTAAGATCATGATTTGATCTTTTGAAGTTGTTTTGAGAAGTTTCTTCTTCTTTTCTTTCTCCTTTAAATTTCTCGTGGTTTCTAATTACATTTGTAACATGTAACTTTGCTAAGATCATGATTTGATCTTTTGAAGTTGTTTTGAGAAGTTTCTTCTTCTTTTCTTTCTCCTTTAAATTTCTCGTGGTTTCTATCTTGTGAAAATTTATGTCTTCCACTACCACGTCCTCTAAAATGCTTTCCTTTACCTTCATGTCGTGTGAACATCAATTTCTCTTGATTGTTCTCTTGTTTCCCTTTCTTAAACTTAATCATTTCTTCATAGGTTTTAAGTCTTCCTATTGCTTCTTCCATTGTCATAGTGCTTAGATAGGAATATTGTTCTATAGATGCAACTATTTGCAGATACCTATCAGGTACAACATTTAGTAATTTCCTAACTAAGGTTTGATCTTCCATTGTGTGTCCTAGATTAGCGGCTTTGTTTACAAGAGTTGTAAGTTTTCCTGTAAAGGCGTCGATTGTTTCATCTTCATTTGTAATAACTCAAAATCAGATTTAAGAGTTTGTAGTCTGGCTTGTTGAACTCTCTGTTAACCTAATTGTCTAGTTCTTAAAGCATCCATATGGCTTTAGGGGTTTTGTGCTTTGTTATTTGAAGCAATTGTTCTTCGGGTAAGGCTTGGTAAAGGTATGCTATAGCAGTTTTCTCCTTTTTCTTATCGGATTTAGATGAGTCGAATGACTCTATCGTTTCCTATAACCCATTTGTCTCTAAAATAATTTGCGTTCGAATTGCCCATAATGAGTAATTCACTAATTCGCGGGTTTCAATATCGGACATTGGAATTGAGGGGTAGTATTAGGTATACTAACCTCCTTCTTTCCATCTCCGCCATCTTTAGTCATTTCTTAATGATAATGACAAGTTAATCTCCTAAAAATTCTAACACGGGGTGTGTTAAAATAATCTAGCGCGCTTCTAATGTTTTGTGTCTAAATGACAATCAAAACCTACAGGATTTTTAAAAATAAAAAATAAAAACTATCCTCGGAGATTATATAAAAAATGAAATAAACCTAATGTTAAATACCCTTTAAAAGTTATTCCTAATTATAATAAGCAGTGTAAAACACTAGGTTATTAGATTCTAAATATGCTAAGATACTATAATATAAATGAAAAGTAACTTATCAAAAAAAAAAACTATACTATATATTAATTTGTAAAACTAATATACTAAGTATAATTTAAAATAAAGTAGAAGGGTGGATTTTGCAAAATTTGGAACCNAAGCAGTGTAAAACACTAGGTTATTAGATTCTAAATATGCTAAGATACTATAATATAAATGAAAAGTAACTTATCAAAAAAAAAAACTATACTATATATTAATTTGTAAAACTAATATACTAAGTATAATTTAAAATAAAGTAGAAGGGTGGATTTTGCAAAATTTGGAACCTGGGGGGGGGGGGGTTGAAATACCCGTAGCCCTTATGTGTTTGGTTCACTTTGTTGCCCTCGCACTTATACTACCAACAAATCAAGGTAGAGAAAGAACCCTTGACCCTCAAGTATTACCAACAAATCTGAAAGGCTCGACAATCGAAAAGAAAGGCGCCTAGAAAATAATGGTAATGGTATAGTTGACAAGGTAAGTTATATACACATAGGATGATCAATTATTTAATTTTATACTTCTTATTATAAAGGTGACAAAAAACAAAAAATCTGTATAGATCTATCGCCATCCAGAAAGTAAAAAAGCAATTGAGGTCCCTGAATGAAGTGAGAAAGTTCATAAAAGAGAACTCATATCAAAGAAGAGCTTCAGATAATGGCGAAGGCAGCTCACAGGTTAGTTTATAAATCAATCTGGATATATCTTTGTGATTTTCCCAATTTTCTCAGATATACATAGTTTCATGTAAGTATGTCACTTAAAATTTAATGAATAAAGCCATCTGTATGCACTATTAATTATTGGGTGGTGAAAATTGTTCTAGGATCCTAATGTGAACTTACTTTCGTCAAGTGGTGAACTGTTTCAGCATCCGAATGTTAACATTTCGTTGGCTGGGAAAGTGTTCCAGGATCCTAACTTGAACCCTTCTTCATCAGGTGGTGAATTGTTTAATCATCCATTTGTTAACATTTCTTCATCAGGTGGTGGACTATTCGAGCATCCGAATGTGAACTTCTCTTTGTGGGGGAGTGAATTCTTCGTGGATCCTAATCTGAACAAGTATTCTTCAGGTGGTGAATTGTTTCAGCATCCTAATGTTAACATTTCATCGTCAGTTGGTGAACTTTTCCACGATCCAAATGTGAACATCTCTACGTTGGGAAGTGAATTCTTCGAAGATCCTAATCCGAACTTGTATTCGTTGGGTGGTGAATTGTTTCAGCATCCTAATTGTAATATTTCTTCATTGGGTGGTGGAATGTTCCAGGATCATAACGCGAACTTCACTTCATCAAGTGGTGTCGTGTTACAGGATCCTTTACCATGTATAAATCCAAACTTACATGTGTATGCAAGTATGACAGAAGTATAGACTATAGCTAGAGGGTTGTTTGATCAGGTATTAGAGCCGTTAGTCAATATTACTATAAAAATATATATATAATTCACATGTCATGAAAAAAAATCAGAAATAAATTTTTCTAAGAAAAATATTTCATAAAAAAAATCAAATAAAAAAAAGATTCTCCACAAACAATTCCGAAAAAAATTCAAAAAGAATTTCGAAAATAAAATTGGAAAAAAAGTTATGGAAAACAACGTACGAAATAAAAATTTTGGAAAAAAAAATATTGAAAAAAATGTTAGGGGCGATGGATGCAATTTTCTCCAAACGATAAGGACCATTTATGTAATTTACCCTAGGGACGGTGGATGCAATTTTAGTAAACCCAGAGGGATCATTTATATAATTGGAAAGGGTAAAATGGTCATACTAATCACATAAAGACAAAAGTCTTTACAATCATACTCACAAGTTTTTTTTTTTTTTATTTTATTTCATTTTTTTTCCTTTGCTACTTAGAAGAGTATTTTTGGACAAGTATGATGCTTTTTAAATGTATTATCCATTTGTTTCACTAAGTCGTCCAAAGTTAGTATTTTGTGGTGTTTTCATTTAGTAATTTTGCTTTTCAATTTGTCATAAATTAGGTTATTATATATGACAATCTTAAAAAGATATAACATGTTTTAAAATTTCAAAAAACATTATATTAATTAATTATTATTTTATAAAAACTTTATGTTGTGTAATTTAACACTAGTTAATTAAAGAAAAAATTACTAACATAGATCGGTCGCTACAACTTATCACTTTCCAAAAAAAAAAATAAGACCAAAAGAGACTCGGCGGTTGGCAACTTGTACAATTTCAACCATAAATCGACAAGTGTCACCATAAATTGACAAGTATGCAAGTACTCAAAATTGAAATGATTAACATACCCCTTTGTGCTAAATGTTATTACAAATACACCTATGTACAGTAAATTACCAGACACCACCATCCCTTCACTTCTTCATCTCAATATCACACAAAATATTATACAAACGCAACCTCCCATTCCAGATCCATCACTCATCACGGGTTTTATTAGGGTTTTCAAGAACACCATCTCTCTGGAAAGATGAATAACGGAGGTTTGTTTTTCCAGCAAGATGGTAGGGTTTTGTGCATCGGTTTCCGGCGAGATGCGTTTGGTTGTCTATGCTGCGGTTTCCGGCGACCAGAATATAGGTTTGTGGATCATGTCTTTATTTGACGCGCTTGATGAACCTGTAAACTTCATTAGCTCGTTAAGAAAAAGATTCTGGTAACTTGTCCAACCGCAAACACGTGACATGGCTTTTGTCAAATGAGGATGATGGATCATGGATGATTCATATTCGGAATGAGCAAGAGAAGAGATTGTTGTAATCGGAATCTGATTACAGCCGACAGGACAAATGAGACCAAATGCAAAAAAAACCAAAACTTTTAATATTACCTTGTAACTATATGTGTTGTTGTTCTTATTGTTGTCGGTATAAAGAACAGGTTTTAATGGTGCATCGGGTCGGTTTCTTCCTGGCTTGTATGTGCCCAACCTACCATACTCCATCTTCGATGCATGCTCTATTTTATTTATTACTTAATGAGTATATATGAAAATATAGCAAGTATTGGTATTGATGATGATGATGATGATGATGCAGAGCTGAAAATATTCAGTGCGATAGTAGTGTGTGTTGTGTCATAATATATACCGTATATGTACTAGTACTGACTAGCTAGTGATCGAGTTAGTAGTTGTTGTGGGTTTCCGGCGACCAAAACTTTGGTTGTTTGCGGGTTGATAATATGATGGTATAGAGGGGTATTTTAGTCAATAGACAAGAGTTACCCAAAAAGGAGTCGCGCCCTATCTGTTAGGGTCTCTTTTTTTTTTGTTATAAAAATGTTAAGCCGTAGGGCGACCGGACTATTTTCGTAACTTTCTCTAGTGATGTATAACACCCCCATTTTAAGAACACAGCGAATACAACATGCGGTGCTATGTATTAGTCACATAGTACAAGTATAGTAAACGAACTCAAAATAGAGACGTTTTTAATAAAAGTTCACATTTCATAATTTTTCAGAGTCAAGCAAAAGGTCCCAAAAGTTTAACATAAGTTTAGAAATACATAGATTTAAAATTTGAAGTCATTATCGAATGAAAATTTTATGAAACATGAGCCATCAAGTAGATATCCATTTCTATGCGCCGCCCATCCAAGCTTAAGCCACTTACGGACCTGAGATAAAACATGCTAAACGTCAACATAAAGTTGAGTGAATTTATAGAGTTTAATAAGTAATCAGTTGAATACAAGATTTCAAGTTTAAAATACGATGAGCTACGTTGTTATACGCCCATAATTAAGTTGACATGTAATCCATATACAAGTCAAGAAATCTTATTATAGCATCGAGCTCATGACACCGAACCTTGACCTAGATTTAATAATTGCCCTGGTAGGGTAATATTTTCCATTTACCACATATCTCTCAATATTATGTGACCGTTGAAAGATGAGCGCTACTCATTCGGCCAGACTGGTCAATGCCCAATATGCATATTCATAATACTAGCTTTCACACATAATTAACGGTTCATGATGGGGACTTAATTGGCAAGAATACTCAATATCTATAATCATGTAATCGGGTCAAGTATACCAAAAACTACTTGTATTCGGTTTGTAAAACTAGCATGTATCCCCCTCGTGAGGTTTATAAAACATTTAAATGAGTAAAGGTGAGGCTATAAACTCACCTTAAGTAGTGGAGTGGAAGAGCACGAATAAAGACAACTGGAGGACCAAAGCGAAACTAGAAATGACTTTTAACAAGAAACGTGTCTAACTGAATGCTTATTGAATAAGAGAATGAATGCACTATGTTATACTTGATTCATACAGCCAAGGCATCATACTAAGGGTTTTCATGAGTCATATGGTCATGGTTTCCAAAAATGGTAAGTTCCCGAGTTCTTTACCCATCACATTTCCTTAGTTTTATTAGTGGCTGAAAACTTTCCCCGAGTTACAAAAATCACTACTAGTAAACTGTAAGTCCAATTTTTATGTTCTTTATATCCCTAGCTTTCTTTAAGTCCCTAGTGTACTGTAAAAATGAGTTTACTAAAAAATATGCAGGTTTAACCACATTTTATAATTTGTGGACAAGTGTTTAAGTATTCCTTCGAAATACTAGCTAACTCATAAAAACCACTAGCTACAATCTTTACTCTCACTTAACTCTCTCAAAAATCTGGTCTCTTGCTCTCAAATTTCGTGGCTTAACAGCCCACACTCACCATTATTTTCAATTTTTACCACAAGATTTGGTGCACAAGATTAAAGGTCCTTTGGTGCTAGTTTGTTCTTGATTCCTTTCCTCCTCAAAGTTCTTCATTTCAAGAGTTTATTTAAAAGATTTTCCAAGGTGACAAGGTCTATTATTTTTAAGGATTTCAAAGGGTTTTCAAAGTGTTCTTGCAAGGTTATTTGGGTTTTGGTTGATTGATGTTGGAAGCTTGGGTTTGTGGGAACATTAGGATTTGTGATCTTGTTCTTCTTGTAATTTTTCTTGTTCATCACTTTTGTAAGGAAACTCTCCACTCACTTTTCATTTCATTTTTATTTTCACTTCTGTAAATTTTATATATTTTGATGTATTTGAACATTATAGAAGTTATCATGCTTAGTATTGCTTGGTACATCATAACTTAGAAAACTTTAAAAACACCAGGGGACTAGACTTGAAACTGTGATTCTGAATCAGTAGCAAAGATTGAATAAACTGATCTAATCCGTAAACATTAGGCATAAACTAAAAATATGGGGTTGTAGGCCTATGTCTTGCAGTCATTTTGACGGGTATTTCATCGACTAACTCATTACGATGATTAAACTAGAAATGTTTTCGTGAAACAAGTCAGATTCTGAGTAACAGATTTGAAACCTATAAAAGTCATTTTTTTGTGAATAACCCACTGCTACTCAAAACATAAAAGTTTTAGATAACATCTTAACTTAAATGTAGCCGAAAACGGGGGATTTATTGGACATGTAGAACTCTAGATATTGCACTTTTTGTGAAACTGTTGTGATATAAAAATTCTCAGACCTGAGTAGTGGTGATAAATGATTAACTCCAGTAATGTTAAATAAATTTTGACTTAGTGACCTACAAAACTAGTTAGTACAGGTGAATACCTTTCCAAGGATATAAGGAACTTAATTTTTCGACATACGGTTTAAGAGTAACGGATTTTCTAAGTTGCGCAAAGAAATGGATATCTACTTGATGGCTCATGTTTAAAATAAATTTTCATTCGATAATGACTTAAAATTTTAAATCTTTGTATTTCTAAACTTATGTTAAACTTTTGGGACCTCTTGTTTAACTCTAAGAATTATGAAATGTGAACTTTTATTAAAAACGTCTCCGTTTTGAGTTCGTTTACTATATTTGGACTATGTGGCTGATAAATAGCACCCCATGTTGTATTCCGCTACGTTCCTAAAATGGGGATGTTATAGATTGCGTACCTACCCCTTAAAGGAATTCCATCCCGGAATTTAGATAATGCCGTCAGCTGGCGGGGTGATTGGGAAAAGGTGAGGGTACTTGTTTCGAAATTAGTCTTTATTATCACATGTGAATTCAGGCCCCGAAGCAGATGACCAATTAACAGGAATACAAATATAATAGATACCGCACAATGGTAACAGGATGAATCACCCTAGAAGACAAAGCATAGCTTGAAAGTATGACATGCGAAAATAAACAAATGCAAATTTAGTTTTCCTATGGATGGTTACATCAACGTAGGACGTTGATAAAAGATCTAGATTTCCAGTTTTAGTTTGGTGGTTGGTCAAATAAAGTTAATCGGAAAAATAATATCAAGTATGTTATATATACACGTTATATATTACTTATGAGGAATAAGCGAAAAGAATGAGCAATTAAAAGAAATCAAGGTATATAATACATTATATGTATTATATAAGAAAATAAAGTGAATATTAAATAATAAAAAATAGAATTCGACACGAATTCGGAAATCTTAAAATAGAGCAAAAGAAAGTTTCTGATAAAAGAAAATATACTATAAAAGCATTCTAAATGATTTAAAAGAAATTCAAAAAAATTTATAAATTTTAATATTTATTGTCTTTTTGTCATAATATAAATTTTGTAAAATGTTTTACTAAGTTTAGAAAATTTAGAAAATTTCGGCATGACCCGTTTATTTATCGAACGTTTCCATATTTCACAAAACCTCTATTATACATCATAAAATGATTCGACAAAACTACTATAATCCTGTAACACCCCCAAAATTTGGTACAGTGGAAGACTATTCAAGCTTTCGGGGTGCTACGGGGATTGGTATCCAACACAAGTCATAATAGAACGAGATAAAGTAAACATAAATAAAAACACATCCAAACGGGGTTTTAAAGTTTACATTCATCCCAGGTTTACCAAAGTAAGGCCGAAAAGAAATAAAAGTAGGTCCCCAATAACATATCAGAGTTTTTAGAAAATAGATCCTTAAACCAGATTGCCGTACCAAGCCTTCCAAACGTGCATCTTCCATCAATCTTAATTACCTGAGAAAACGCGCTAAAAGTCAGCTTTCGCTGGTGAGATCATAGGTTTAAATTCATAATAAATTTCAAGTGGACAGATACGCAAAACTCTTGCTAGCTAGACTAGGTCTCAAATCAAAATCCTGCGGATACCCTCCGCCATATCATAATCACACGGATACCCTCCGTTATACCAAATTCACACGGATACCCTCCGTTATATCAAATTCACACGGATACCCTCCGTTATATCAAAGGCCTATAGGTGATCACACTATGGCAAATGTATCTACCCTTTGTCTAGTCCACACGCGGTTCTCCACTATGTGGCAAGGTTGATACAATATCCAAATCCCTGCAACTACCCTTTGTCTAGTCCACACGCGGTTCTCCACTATGTGGCAGGGTTGAAGCAGTTTCCTAGTTCCTTAGCATAGCAAGTTTTTTTTTTTTTTTTTAAAAAAAAGGCGATAGTAGTCCACATAAACAATTTGCACGTTTCTCACCCCAAGTATTGAAAACAAAGTTCAAGAGTAAAAGTGGGGCTATGACTCACCTTAAGTCTAGTAATCAGCAAAAGAATTTGGTAGTGGTAAGATGTATCACAACTCAAAAGACAGCAACTACGGACTCGGCACTTCCTAACAATACAAACTCATTTCAGGTTCGATATCTAAAAATCGAATATTCCCAATCCCAAGAGTATTTCTTTTTATTTTACAAAATCCATTTCTCGTATCGTTTAAATGTTAGTTTGGTGTTTGGTATCCATTGGGTTGACACAACTCAAATGAGGAGTCACGTCTAAAAGACACGATGATAAATTCTATGGGTTCAATATTGGCCTAATATATTAGTTAAATAAATTATCGAAGTCTACCAAATCCGTCGACATGATACTCTTCCATAGTTTATTTACCTAACATATTATTCCAAGATTACACCCAAAATCTAAATCACATAGCACGTAGGATACTATATGGTATATTTTCAAAATTTACTAAGTTCCCGAAATACTTCGCCAAACTTACCAAATTCGTCAATTTGATAAACCTCACGAGATATTTAGTAACTCGTAAATCTCGTACACGTACCACAACCTATGGGCGTCGTAGGATACAATGTCCATTAATATACTCCTTTTATATAACTAATTAAATCCTATTTAACCCGTCGATTAAATAAGTTATGTAGTTATAGAAAATGAACATAGTAACGTCACATATCCGTGACAAGCACAAAAGTCGCAACATAAATGATATGGCCCACTTAGACTCAAGTGATCCTGATCCCGTATAACTCGTGCGTTATTCCGCTTTATTTCCAAAAAGAAAGTATTTTATTAAATAAAATCATTCAACGTTACTATTATATCAACGTTTATAATTCCTTAACCATAATAACGTTCCCGACGTTTATTATACTACTTTTATAGTATAATATATATCGTTACGTTATTATAATGTTACTCGTGATAGTTTTATTTTTAATATACGCACTTATATAAATATATATACGGTTTCACGTCTATATATCTATATAACCATCTATATTATTAATAATAGTATTACGAGTGTTATTATTCACACGATCATTATTTTTATCGAGTTATATGTGATGGTCACATGTCTGAGTCATTACCCTCGGCTCATTGTCCAAGTCCAAGTGTCACGGCGTTTTTGCCGAAATCAATTGTTGACTAGTAAGTCAACGTGATTTCGTCACGCCCAACCAAATGTCCAATAATCCACATCTCCACAATCCCATTAATACACTTCGACTAACCTTCAAGTTTCCAACCCACGGGTCGACCTACCAAGTCAAACCCGGGTCAACAACTAGTCAACGAGGCTCATGGGTCCCACCCGAGACCTTTATGGTCTCGGCTAGCTCAAGTGAGCTCGAACCACACCCAAGCCGACCCTTGGGGTCGTCGGTAACGAACCAAACAACAACAACCATCACCAAACTTCCACAAATCCAAACTAAATACAAACGTAATAATCTAAACATCCTCAAATCAAAACCATAGACCAAATATTATCAAGAACTCAAAGTAACTCACATAACACAAGCCGAGAGCTAAAGCTCTCAGTTAGTTCGACCCATCAAGAAAAACATGGTTTAAGAAGCCCGGATACCAGAACGATTTTTCATCACATAAACATTGTTTCCCACTTGTTACAATGACAACCCAAACACGAAACTCGTGTGTATTCACGGATTTGAAGCTCAAATGAAGGCCAGCAGTTAAACTGCGCGTGGCCACCGCTCAGGCGCTTCCGACGAACACAATACTTCGCAAAAACGAGTACGTTGTGTGCAGAAAGACGCCCTAACTTAAGAGACAACGAAGAAAGAATGTGTTGTCGGGCGGGTGGGTGGGTGTTCGGGATGGGCGATTTTCTAGAGACAAGATTGCGTTTCGAATACAAGTTGGTTTGTAGGTTATTTCGCAGTTGCTTTCACTCCAAAGGACTAGTGGCGTGAGAATTACCAGGACAATCTTCTGAATGACAAAAATTCTGTGTATCTTCAGCATTACGAATCTACGACTTGGCCTACAAAGCCGGGGAGAGGTAGGCAGTTTCAGAAACCGAAGAAATTTCCTAGATACATAAAGGGAAACTCGCATGCACGGAGAGGAAGCACCGGGCAGTACTCCAACTTCTAAACAACCAAGTCCAAGCCTGCTCGCAACCCGGAAACGTTAAAGTCATTAGGAAAGAAAGTAATCCACACGCTGAACCATCACCACACCATAGAAGCTAGTGGGTCAAATTTGGCTCTGAAACCCGAAACCGGAAACTGATGAAGAACGGGGGACTATTTAAAAAGTTAACAGCTCAAGGAGGATCCTGAGACTTCGAACTGGCAAATACAACTTAAGTCTAGAAACACTCCATGAAGCGAACAACAACAACCTAGTATCGAAAAGCGAATTAGTCAGATGGCGTGAACTGGGAGATGATTGAAGATAGGAAACTGCCACGAACCTGAACCTGAACCCTGGCCTGGACATAAAGAGGTAACACGGATAGAAAAGCAAATCGGTAGTATCGCGTAAGTGATACACGATAGGATCCTGGTGTTTGGAATATTTAGGATAGGGAGTGGCAGAGAAGGACGGCTGCCAGAGTGTGGCTTGCTCGTCTCAACCTTCAACTAGCTACCAAGCTCCATCAGGCAACAACTTGAAACTCCAAGCTAGAGAAGGTGGTTTTAGCCATACCNAGTGAGAGAGATGAAGAGTGGGTGTGGTTGTGTTAAATGAAAAAGATAGGGTTAGGGTTAAGGGTTATAACCCGAATTTTTCACACTTGGTCCCTCTAGTTCTCTCGTTCCGATTTAAGTCACAAATACTTTTAGGTTTAGGTGAATATTATTAATCGGTTTTCCCGTGACACGACCACTTATTTACAAAATTATTTAACATCACCGAAATATAATTTTTATAAACCATCGTTAATTACCAAAACACTTCTCGATTCATATAAAAAGGGAAACGTTCGTTTAACTTAATAATGCGGCCGTTTCTTAAAAGGTTTAAGTACATTAGGTTTTTCTAGTGCCGAAGTCAACGTAGTGCCTAATTACGATCTCAAAAATAAGTCACCACATATGTTTCATATCAAATTCGTAAATTCCAATTCATAATCCATAGAAATCACGAATTTAAGAAATCACGATTTTCAAAACCATGTTGCACAGTTTACAATTTTATCACGAATAAACTTATAAATATTTCAAAGTCATTAAATTTTAAAGTAATGCTGTTTTTAAATAGCTCCCTATTTTGCCAGTTGTCACATCCTCCCCGCCTTAGAAGAAACCCGTCCCGGGTTTCTCTCGGAACAAATTATCTACGAAGTGAAAAGCTTCGGATATCTCTTTCGAAACTCATCCTCACGTTCCCACGTAAATTCCGGTCCATGACGGGAATTCCAACGAACCTTGATGAGCGGAATGCGACTACGCTTGAGTCGCTTAATCTCTCGATCCAAAATCTCAATCGGTTCCTCCACAAAGTTTAATTTCTCATCAACACGAATATCCTTCATCGGTATCACCGGTGTTTCATCAGAAAGACACTTCTTCAAATTACTCACATGAAATACATCGTGAACCTTACTTAGTTCCTGTGGTAATTCCAACCGATAAGCTACGGGCCCGATTCTTTCCAAAATAAGAAAAGGTCCAATGTAGCGGGGGTTAAGTTTCCCACGTTTTCCGAAACGTATCACTCCTTTCCAAGGTGAGACTTTCAGCATCACTTTGTCACCAACCTGGAACTCCAGGGGTTTACGTCTCTGATCGGCGTAACTTTTCTGCCTATCCCTAGCTGCTTGTAATCGGTCACGAATCTGACTCACCTTCTCAGTAGTTTCCAATATAAGCTCGGGGCCGGTAAGTTGGCTATCTCCAACCTCAGCCCAACCAATAGGCGAACATCATTTACGACCATATAAGGCTTCGAATGGTGCAACTTTAAGACTTGTATGGTAGCTATTGTTATAGGAGAATTCCGCAAGGGGTAGGTACTTCTCCCAGCCTTTGCCAAAGTCTATTATGCATGCACGCAACATATCCTCTAAAGTCTGAATGGTTCTCTCACTTTGTCCATCGGTTTAGGGGTGATATGCAGTACTCATATCTAGTCTCGTCCCCAAAGCGGTTTGAAGTGATCGCCATAAAGCTGATGTGAAACGGCTGTCACGATCAGAAATAATCGATATCGGAACACCATGACGAGAAATAATTTCCTTCACATACAACCTCGCAAGCTTGTCGATGCTATCATCTTCACTAATTGCCAGAAAATGAGCAGACTTAGTCAAACGATCCACAATTACCCAGATAGCGTCACAACCGCTAGCTGTCTTTGGTAATTTGGTGATGAAATCCATCGTAATCCGCTCCCACTTCCACACTGGAAGTTCTGGCTGCGTCAGTAATCCTGACGGTCTCTGATGTTCTGCTTTAACCTTCGAACACGTCAAACACTTGCTAACGTATAATGCTATATCCGCCTTCATGTTTGGCCACCAATAAAACTTCTTCAGATCCTGGTACATCTTGTCAGAGCCAGGATGGATAGAATATTTTGACTTATGCGACTCATGCATAATCAACTCGCGAATTTCTCCATACAATGGTACCCAAATTCGGTCTCCATAACATAACATTCCATCAGAACGTTTAACAAATCCCTTCTCATTTTCCGCCATCCCAAATATATTCTCGGCAGGTCGGTTTTCTGCCTTCAACGCTTCCGTTTGAGCTTCTAGTATTTGAGATGGTAGCGGCGACACGATAGTCATTCCCAATGACCTAACTCGTAACGGTGGTATTCTCTCCTTCCGACTAAGAGCATCAGCAACGACGTTTGCTTTACCGGGATGATAGCGAATTTCGCAATCATAGTCGCTTAGCAGCTCAATCCAACGTCGCTGTCTCATGTTAAGCTCTTTTTGGTTCAGGATGTGTTGTAGACTTTTGTGATCAGTGAATACAACACACTTGGTCCCATACAAGTAATGTCTCCATATCCTTAAGGCGAAAACCACAGCACCTAACTCCAAATCGTGGGTGGTGTAGTTATTCTCGTGCTTCTTGAGCTGTCGAGAAGCATAAGCTATCACCTTCTCTCGTTGCATTAAAACCGCTCCTAACCCTTTATGAGAAGCGTCACAATAGACAACGAAACCTTCGCTACCTTCAGGCAATGCCAAGATAGGAGCACTACACAACATCTTCTTGAGCAACTGAAAGGCTTCCTCTTCCTTATCTCCCCATTCGTATTTAACATTCTTTTGAGTCAACTTGGTTAGCGGCTTGGCTATCTTCGAAAATCCCTCAATGAATCTTCGGTAGTAACCGGCTAAACCCAAAAATTGACAAACTTCTGTCGGGGTTGTCGGTGCAGCCCAATCTTTAATAGCTTCAATCTTAGCAGGATCTATATGAACTCCTTGACTATCTGATGAAACGAAAAATGTTACGTTTTTAGGGGTCGGTTTGAGTCCTAATTCGTATGTTTTTGGTTTGGATTTCACCCAAAGTCGTTTCTTTTCTCATTTTAGGTACTTTTGAAGGGAAAATCACAAAAGAAGCATTTTCGGGCGTTTTCGGAGTGAAAAAGTGCGGAAAACAACAAAAACTCAAAAGACCTTGAAGATTACAGAAGGTGACGCCGTCACACTATACAAGGTGACGCCGTCAGGAACAAGTGAAGTCCAGAATTGGAAAAATACTCGTAACGGGCCAGAGAGTTCGTAGTGCAAATTGGTGACGCCGTCAACCAAGGCCGTCAGATCTGGAACCAGCAATCATGACCACGTCAAGGAAACCAACCATAGCGAGAAGCTAGGAAATGAAAAATTTTACAAGCTATCAACTACATTTGGCAAGCAAGGATATATAGAATGGATCAGATAACCAAATGGACTAATCAAAAGACTAATGATCAGTGCATCGGTTATTAATCCAACAAAAAGAAACACTTTAAAAATCACAAAATAAATCAAAGCTGTTTAGAATTTTAGATCCTGCATGAAGATTTTAGAGTTACGACTCTTCCTTAACACCCAAACGGTAGAGAAGATGGCAGCCTCAAAACCATTTGGACTTATAGATCCTGCATTGAAGATTGATTTTAGAGTTACGACTCTTCCATAACACCCAAACAAGCTTTTACAAATTAGTTAAAGAGGACGATGCCATGATATCAATATTTATTGTAGATGATATACATTGATTTGAGGAAGTAAATCTTGGGATTTGGTAACTTATAATATACTCTCTCCGTCCCAAAATTATTGTCCAGTTTGAATTTTCAAAGTCAAATTGGTTCAACATTGACCATAAATATATATTTTTTATTATATAATACTTGATGAAAAATTATACCACTGAAAAGTACACTTAAAACCCAATCCATATATATATTTTGCATCAAATATTATATAACACTCACAAAAATATTTAAGGTCAAAGTTGAAGAAGAAAGACTAAAAAATTCAAAAGTGGACAATAAATTTGGGACGGAGGGAGTATTTCTTTAGTACTTATTTTTGAAGTTTAAGTGACAATCCTTTCTTATACCATAACAAGATCTTAGTCATATAATTCCCTTTGCTTAACTTGTATACCGTATATAATAGAATGAAAAACAAGTCTAAAACCAAATTTAGAAGGTATGGGTCGATTATATCTTACTGTTTTCAAATTTATCTTTTTTTGGTTAAGATTTAAATCTTTTTCACTTTTATGTTGCAAAATTTCCCTTTTCTATTAGAATTTCCAATTTTGAGTTTGTATACACTTACTAGCTTAGAAAACCCGTTGACACCGGGTACTTTTTTAAAGAAATAGAGAAATGAGATGACAAGAAATGTAATAACGTAAATTTGTTACATTTAAAATATGAAACAAAGAATGAGACACTGTGTCCATTATAAGATAAGATATTGCTTATGTTACAATTACACTAACAAACGTCCAAGCTTGGGGTCTCCAAAATTTATTGTGTTGAGTAGCAAAAGACGTTTGTGAGCGCCCATCTATTTATAACCATAGCGTGGCGAATCTAAAATAGATTGACTCGATATCCAAAATGATGTGTGTGAGCGCCTATCGATTCAAAACTCAATCCTTGCGATGATGATAGACCTTCAAGTACTTCTCTACATGTAGACTTTTTCCTATGTATATGATAAATTTTTAATCTTTTATTGGCCGGTTTAATTGGTGTGGAATTGTGAGATGACCATATGACACAAATTTTAAGTTATGTGATGCATTTAATTAGTATCTTATAGAGCATATAAATAGTATAATGAAGTTCATGTTTCACCAGGTTATTTTTTAAAGAAATAGAGAAAATGAGATGACAAGAAAAGTAATAACGTAAACATGTTCCATTTAAAATATGAAACAAAGAATGACACAATGCGTCCATTATCAGATAAGAAATTGCTTCTGTTAAAAATTACACTAACAAACGTCCAAGTTTGGGATCTCCAAAATTGATTTTCTTGAGTAGCAAAATGAGATGATAAGAAAACTGATAACGTAAACATGTTCCATTTAATATATGAAAGAAAGAATGAGACAATGTGTCAATTATCCGATAAGCAATTTAGTTTGTTACAATTATACTAACAAACGTCCAAGCGTCGGTGAATCTTAAATTGATTGTCACGAACAAACTGATATAGCAAAAACTATGACTATGTCATGCATAAAAGAATTGATGAAGACGCCCCACCGATAAAGATAAATGACTTGATGAACCCAATATGTTTCAAGCCACAAACAAAGTAAATATTGCGTTTATACATACCTTATATTATAAATGACACCCGCTACTCGAAAAGCATTAATGTTGTTTAGAAAATTTGTGTCGATACAGTGGAAACATGTCTTTCCATATCAACCTACTTTCCATGATGTCATTATGGTTGTTCATTCTTAAGCTAAACAATAATAAGTATTAGGTCAAAGCACAATCCAAAAGCAAACTAATGGAAATCGTAGAAATGACAGTAAGACAACAAAGTTAAAACGACTTTGCTTTTGTTGGATCTAATAAATCTATGCAATGAAGGTATCAACAAATCAAATCAAACACCCTCATCATTTTGAACACAGGCAAATATCTCAAAGACACTATCAAGTTAATCAAATTTTGAATTCCCATCTTTTGAGTAGAAGAGCGCCAACAAATGAGAACAGTATGAAATTTTCAGAAAGCAAAGTATAAAAGAACCAAGTACCATATGTTGAATCATTTAGCCACACAACATTAAAACTAATTAGCGATTGCGCTAAATTTTAGTCATTGACATTTGACAATGATGTAAAAGACTCAATACTATAAAAATAAAACTCAATATTTTCACAAACAAAAGCATCTATTATCTAACTAAAAACTGTAAGAAATGGATCATCGCGAAATCGATATTAGCAACAGCACTAAATGTAAGAAACATATCAGCATGAAATGAATATAAGCAAAATATCTTTTGGAAGGAAAGAGTACTCATTAGGAAATTAAACAAAATACCATGATGAACCTCTCACAGTATATCTAACATTCACAAATGAGTTGAGAAAACATGAGTCCTAAGAAACTGTTGGAATTATTTATTCGTTCGAGAAAATCGCCAAAAGTATATTAAAAGTAACAACCTTTGAGCTTGGAAGTCAGTCAAAACCAAACATCGCAAGGCTTAAGAGCCTAGCAAATACCAAGGTTGGAAATCTTGTAGATGGCGTTGGTTTCAAATTCTCCTGAAATGGTAAACAGGGATTTAGGACGCCAATCGTGTTGGATAAAAGCATTTTCCTTGCCAAGGTTGTTGTATCTAGCCTTCACTATGGTCAATGGATCCAAAGCATGCTGAGTACCAACTGTGATTGTGTACTAATTGGCTGCAAATTTGTGGTTCAAGGGCTTCACAATATGGTGGTACCAACTATTCAAAGACTCCCTTGTCATTCTTGTATAATCTGATAGTATGCATTTGAGCTCTTTATGACAATCTCTTTAGCTGCTCTTGAAACCATGAAGCACGGGTTCAATGACTGCTTCATCGTCTCATCATTTTGAAATCCCCTACTTATGACAACAACAAAAGTATCACCAAACAATAAGCAATAAAAACAAATATACATAAGGAACTTGCAATACTGATGTTGATTATGTAGGCTAAAGGCTAATAAATCAGACCATGAATACATTAATTCAAATGTATATCATGTGAGTCATTCAAGATCAACCCATGTATCTATTTCAACCCGTTCCAATGATTACCCACTGTGACCCAAACCTCCTTTGAGCCATTTACTTTTATGCTACAAAACGTTCATATTTACTCAAGAAATAAAATAAAACATTCAAAAGGATGTTTGGATATGCTTACTTTGTGGGCGTTTTGACTGATTGATGGATCCTACATTACTACCCAAAGTTTACACCATATTCAGTTGCACATGGATATATCCATCTTTCGGCACCAACTATGGAGGTCATAAACACGATAGATCCTCATGCTTTTTTATCCCTCATTCTCTTTACAACAGATACCAAAAAGCCACAAAGGGTACTCTGTCTTTTTAAACGCAACTTCATAAATTTGCAGTGGGTCTTGATTATTTCCTGTTGTATGTAAACAAATTAATTAACACTATTCATAACTATATGTAGTGTAATTAACATCAAAAAATTCTTAAAAGTAGCACTTTATCATATGGCTTAGCAATTTCATATGTAAATGAACAACATTTATATTTTAATCAAGAGGACAAATATTGATTTTTCGAACAGGGTAGGCCCTAATATTACTGAATATTTTTAAAGATCAATAAGCAACCTTAATTACTTATTCATAATAGAAAATAGCCTATTCAAACATAAAAAAAACAAATAGATTATATTTAAGCAATCCCAAACACCCCTAATACCAGCTATTTCAAGTAGAGAACTAACTATAAGAGATCTTACATTTATATGACCAATTCCATGTACTCATTATAGGTATTGAACACCTCTTGGCCATTGCTACTACACCAAATTTATTGTCTTAAGCCATTCAGTTACACCAAATCCAAATATTCATTATAGGTATTAACACACAGAACAAATGATAACGTCTTAAGCAATTGCATTTTATAGGAATGGGTTTAGGTATTACCAAGAAGAAACTAAAAGATTACCTCGTCATAGATTACAATTAGGACCCGAATATATGATCGACTTCTGAAACCTATCATTATAAATATATAAAAAAAAGAAGAATCCAATATCATTAGTTAAAGTTAACTCGTGAGGAAGAAGAAGATTATATCACAAATGTTATAAAAGTGGAATTAGTGCAGTCAAAACTGAGTTATAACATAAACATCATGACTAACATACTAATAGCAAGGAAATGCATAGGTGTATGAGATTTCAAGGCACAAAGAAGGGCTACTGGCTCAGCCCCGCTGCCTCAAGAAAACTAAAAAAGAAGCACCAGAAACAATGCCAAAAGAATATCATTTTAAATCTAACTATTAATACGTAAATTTATTATAGGTCCAATTGATATTTTGTTATGATCTTACATGTTATCCTTTTTAGTTTCATCGTTACCCCTTTAGTAGATAAATAATAGTATTTAGTTTGTCACATGAAACTCAAAGAAAGCACTGCAAAACTATATGGATGTCTTATAACTTTAAACAGTGGAAAGATGAACTTTTACCTCAATTTCACGCTTATGGATTACTTCTTTTTTAGCTTCTGATCTAGCACTTCTTCGAAACTTCAAATAGACGAAAGCTCTTGCCACTTAATAATAAGGCTTACTATCAAAACCAATATTAAATAATTAATGTATGTGTGACTGGTGTAGGAAAATTACTGAACTACATAGATGATTTAACTTGTACAGTTCCAAACAATATACTATTTATGCATGTGATTAATGATCCTATAAAAATGTTGATGCCTCATTAACTCCACAAACATAATAAGTCTAATGAAACGAAGGAGTAAGGAGTTTCAATGGCCATATTTCAAAATCTGTTAGCCGATGGTTTTCCTGTGCCATCATACAATAGAAACGTTGTTGACTTGTTGTTAGCCGATGTCTGCGAAATGGTAACATGGCAGAAATAGTTGTTGTTAGCCGATGGTTTTCCTGTGCCACCATACAATAGGAACGTTTCTAATCGGTCAACTAATACTCCTTTAGATACCACTGACAAAACAACCTTTTAAACTATATTAGTAATGGGTAGTTTGAAAGGAAATATTTTACCAATTCACAACAACTACCACATACCTTGAAATAGCATCATGTGCGAACAAAGAGTACAAAAATGCCATCAAATCTGCAACAATAGAGATCACATATCTTAACATAATCAAATTCTCAACAATATAGAGAGAATTATTTGGACCAGTAAGAAGATGTATATTTTTGCAATGCCTATACATAAGCTGTAATTAATTCAAGGCCCGTCTCAGGGAGGCTTACATGGATTTCACATTTGTCAGTTTCCCTTGTGCAAGCGTTCCTCTAGGGCATGGATCTCTAAGCAATAACATACATCTACATCAAAATAAGATGCCATAATCCTTTATTTTCAGCATTCCTGCAAGCGGCAAGTAGAATAATTAGCCAATGATGAAAGTTAAATGGTTTATGATAAGCAATTCATCGCTCCAATATATGAACATATGGATCCTTCTTTATTAATAAGCAATTCATCGCTCCAATATATGATATCCTTTTTCAGTTATTGTGTTCTGGTTGGTTCATGTGAATGATGCTCATACACAAGTTTTACTCTTTATTAGTGTTTTCATCAACTAATACTTTTTTGACATTTCATCAAACACTTAGTCTACATAATGCCATGACAAAATCAAATGATACCAAGTTTTCAAGCTAACAGTTACAAAATGATTAATTAATTGATTATTTTTACGTTCGAAACAATTGTTCTTCACCAAGACATTCATGGATGCTCTTGAAGAAACATAATTTGCCAAAATAAAAAGAGAAATTTTTCATTCGTGTTATATGAGACATATAGGGTAATCAAGAAGGAAATACAACATAAAATGTATTACTCCGTATTTAGTTACACATACAAAATATAGGGAGAAAAAAATTCATACAAAGTAATTCACGAAATTGATTTCCCCATTAGGGTTCTTCTCTGACAAAATTATGTTAACATAAGCAATCGACACAATTTAATATAAACAAAACTGAGATATCATATCATTTGGATCGAAACAAATAAAATCAAAGAAGAATCAAAACTTACCCAATTTAAATTATTGACAACATATGAATGACTATATTTCTTCGATGAATTGTTTTTGTCTTTGAATGGTGTTAGAAGAGATTGGAATTGTAACTCATCGAATGCTTTTTGGAATGGTTGACTTAATAGGATGAATTGAAACTGATTTTGAATTGGAGTGTTTTTGATTCAATGAAAATGAGTGGCGATTGTGAGAAGTAACTGATTTTAGAGAGGGAGCGTGTATCATTGATGATATATTTAATGGTGATTAAAAATTAACATAAATAAGAGTGGACCGTGTTTTGTAAAGATGTGCTTTAAAGGTGTTGTACGTATGAGGAGCATTTATGATTTATGGAGGAGTATTAATTATTTTCTGGCCAATAAGAGCGTAGACACGTTAGCGCATTAATTATTTTTCGTGCTTAATGGACTTGTAAATTATTCTGTTTTATTATATAAAATAGATACATTCTTTAAAAATCAAAGTAAATTAGGCTTAGGTACATATATGTAATTTCATCCACAACTACAATCTCAAATAAATTAAATTATTGATACATAGCAACAACTCACAATAACATCACAAAATGCTTTGCATTGATATTTCTTGTAAGTACAAAGTAAAGGTGATTAGCTAGCTTGAAAAAAGTCAACTAGCATGAGCACTCTTTCACCATCATCAAATGTTATAGCGAAACATAAAACAAAAACAAACAAACTAGGAAATTAACTAGTGATCATGAGTTCATGACGGACGTCACATGATGGAGCAAGAGCTGCTTCCCTCATGATTAGCATATGGATCGGCACGAGGTGGATATGACGGCACATAGGTGGTACGTGGCTGAGGATTGTAGTTATAACCATTGACGTTGTTATTATAGCCTCCGTAACCACCTTGATGACTGTAGTTGTAACCATTGCCATTACTATATCCTCCTCCATAACCATTTCGATACAAGTTGGTTGAAGATTCTCCATACTGCCAATTCACTAGATGTGCTTTCTTTCCAGATTTCCGCAGACATTTCAGAAGTACGTAGGGTTCAATGTAACCCGATATATGTACCTTCCCACCATCCTCCATCCGGAAACTAGTTACTCCTTTAATATCGACAAAAAAGAAGTTATAATTCTACAGGTAATATATTAGCTCGGGAAAATTACAAGAACAACATAAAACATATACACACCTTTAACGCTGTTCAATACTTTTTCCACCGTTTTTGTCCAATTATTCCCAACATCGACCTTGATAGTAAAGTTCTGCGCGCAATGATAAAGAACAAAACAAAAACATAGAACAATATTAGAAAAAGATATAAAGTGTTGGTTAATCTGTTATCAAGAAATAATTTGATCAGTGTTTTCTAGTACGAGTAATTAACTAACCGTGTATGCAGTGTCTTGATCCTTCTCGTACTTAGGTGCCATGGTAACAAAAGCTGTTAATTGTTATAAATTAGTTGATTAACTGTCAAGAAGAAGTAGACATGATATGAGTATTTATACAAAATAACGTACATTTATTTTAGGAAGTGAATCATGGGATTTTAATAACTTATCGTATATATTTGTTAGTTTCTATTTTTGAATTTGATAGACCTTCCTTTGCTATATATAACAAGATTTTACTCAAATCTTTTCCTTGCTTAAATTGTATTTATGACAATAAATAGAAAAATAAGTATATATGCCAAATTTATAAGATAAGGGTCGGTTATATATCTTACTCCGTAATTTCTTGAATTTTTATTTTATTTTATTTATTACAGTAAGATTTAAATCTTTTTCTCTTTTATGTTGCATTGTTTCGTATTCTCTTTGAATCTTCGTTTGAGTTTGTATGATTGCTCGATACTTTTTATTACTAGACGTGATTTATAATGATAGTATAACTATTTAACCAATTATTTAGTCGTCAATAAATTTCAGAAAATGAAGACAAGTAAGTGTTTGTAAGATAAATGACTGGGGTTGTGTTTGTTTTTCAAAAAAAAGTCTTACTAGCCATCTTATTCTTATAAGTAAGAGGTGGTCAGACGTTTTGCTTGTTTGTTTTTTGCTTTTGAGTCAGACCCAGTTAGATATATAACATCTTACTCAGTAAGAGGTGAGAGACTTGTCTTACTGCCTCTTACTCGATAAGAGATTGAGGACTCGTGTTAATATTTTTGATAAAAAGTCTTGTTTCATATTTACATAAGTTACTTATTATCACATTGCGTTGTTTTAATAAATAAATTGCAAAAACAAACACTTAAAAGCATTTGGACAATTATACAAAAACAAACACCATTATTTCGTTCAGATTTAAACTTTATCTCTTACTGGTAAGATGTGGTAGTCAGATTCAGACCTAAAATATCTTAATGAAACAAATACACCCTAAGTGAAATGAGAAGTGTGAATCAAAAGCCGTAGCGGAACTACAGAGTAATACATTAGAAAACGATAATGACAGACCTAACCACTGTCAACAGATATATTTTTTAACGAATAAATAAATTGTATCAAACAAAGAGTCAAATTTTACACATTTTTCACTTAAAAAAATACACGCTTTTAAACTATCAAAGTCCACATTTCCCTAAGTGTGCGGAAAAATATTGCGTGAATAAAATATCAACACTTGCAAATGTGGAAAAAAAAATAAAATTTTCACATGAAGAAGTGTGAAAAAAAAAAAAAAAAAAAAAAAAATTTAAAGTACACATGTATGGGTGTGAAACAATGTGACAATTGGTAATTTCCGGGATGAGCTAATTCCCAAAAAGGTACAAAAAGTCCTCCTACTTCGCAAAAAGGTACAAAACTAATATGTTTTTTCAATTTGGTCACGTGCGAATGTGCGATTCCATTAATTTTTTGACACGTGTCCAGACAAATAGGACAATATATACCAATCATTTGCAAGTACAATCACTATCAATTGTACCTCACGTGTCGTTTGACTTTTATAAATAAATGTGCGAACTGCAAATGTGCGAACTTCGGCTACCCCATGTGACTCCTTTATTGGGAAAAAACAAAAAATCTTAGAAAGTGGGGAATAAAATCTTTCCTTTTGTACTTTGTAGTACTATGTTTATTAACTTTTAAAGACCAAAAAGACTTTGAAAAAATAATACTCTCTCCGTCTTGAAATTATTGTCCACATTTTCATTTTGAGATGTCTCAAAATAATTGTCCACTTTCTATTTTAAGTAAGAAAAATATAATTTAGTGGGGAATATTCCATTTAAGGGGTTGAGATTTATATTGGCCCCACTTTATTAAACTTGATGATTCTTGTCTCATGACAATAATTTTGAGACGGAGGAAGTAAAGACTTTTTGGTCTTTAAAAAATAAAAGGTCTTTATTATTTTTTTAAAGCCTTTTTGGTCTTTAAAAATTAATAAACATAGTACTACAAAGTACAAAAGGAAAGATTTTATTCCGCACTTTCTAAGATTTTTTGTTCTTTCCCAATAAAGAAGTCACATGGGGTAGCCGAAATTCGCACATTCGCACATTTGCAGTTCGCACATTTGTTTATAAAAGTCAAACTACACGTGGGGTACAATTGATAGTGATTGTACTTGCAAATGATTGGTATTGTCCTATTTGTCTGGACACGTGTCAAAAAAATTAATGGAATCGCACATTCGCACATGACCAAATTAGGAAAACATGTTAGTTTTGTACCTTTTTGTGATGAAGGAGTACTTTTTGTACCTTTTTGGGAATTAGCTCTTCCGGGATTAATTTTATTTATATATTTATAATAGCGTCGAGTTTGAACTGAATATCTGAGAAAATGTGTATCTTTATTTATGACTGAGTTTACGTTTTTGGAAGTGATAATTTTATTTTGATTTCATGAGTTGTGATGTATCGAGTTTCCTGTAGGCCTAGGACTTAGCACATCGCGGCTTGACACAACATAGTTTATAATGCGATATTAATTAATTTTAACATCTCGGGACAAGGATATAAATATTTATAGTCGATTTTAATGGAAAATTAGTTTTAAAACTAATGGTGTAAGTTAAAAATACTCGGGAAAATACTTTGACACCCAAATTAGCCTCGTTAGCGTCTATAAAAAAGAATATAGAATTGACCCTTCCCACACTTTTATCATAATTACAGTTTTAGTTCTTGTGGTTATTAGGGTTTACATAAATGGCCCAAAAGGGGTTATATAAGCCCCATTATAACCAAAACTAAGGTTATAGTCACCCCCTCCCTCTCTCCCTAGCCGCCGGCCACCACCATAGCACCACCACCGTCGCTATCAACACTACACTGCCACCACCGAACTCACCCTCTTGCTCCCCTCTATACGTTTATCTACCACACGCGCCACCAACAACACACCTTAACCAAGATTAGTTAGATCTGTGAGAGAAAAACAAAGGGTTAACCATTTTTACGATCTAAAAATAATAGTATAGGTTTAGTATCATTGATTTGTGGTCACGGTTGTGTTGGGTTTCGAGTCCGAGTCGTGTGGTTAGGGGTGTAAACGAGCCGAGACAGCTAGCGAGTTACTCGAGATCGACTCGTAAACTACTCGAAATCGACTCAATTTAAACGACTCGAGCTCGAGTTTGAGCTACTCGAGTATATTGTCGAGTCGAGCTCGAGCTCCAAAATAGTTGGCTCGTGAAGCTCGCGAGCCTTAACGAGCTTTAGTTAAATTACACTTTTACCCTTTTATATACATGCATTTACTTAATTTTCATACAAATCGAGTCGAGCCGAGCTTGATATACAGAGTATTTATCGAGTTCGAGCATGAAATGTGGAAATAAACGAGCTCAAGCCGAGTTTCGAGCTTGAGTTTTATATGATGAGTCGAGCTCGAGCTCAAAATATAAAGCTTGACCGAGCTCGAGTCGAGTTTCGAGCTCGAGTTATAGTATTCGAGTCGAACTCGAGCTTGGCAGTACTCGGCTCGTTTACACCCCTACGTGTGGTTGTGGTGTCGAGCTTAGTCCGAGCTTGGTTTAGGTTATTTTTATTTTTATTGTTGTTTTGGTTTCGGTTCGAAGGGTAGGGAAAACCCTTGATGGTTCTTGTCGAAGTTGTTGTCGAGTTAGGTGATGCCGTGAGCATAAGCTCACGGCCGAAGCCTTTGTAGTTACATTTGCGAGTCGTGTCGAGTCATGGTAACATATTTGAGTTTGTTATTATTTATTTTTTTTTGATTCTTGGTTTAGGTTAGTTTGGATTTTTGAAGTGTTTTGGTTGTGTTGGATTGTGACCGAGAGACCCAAGGGTCCATTTGGTTTTTTGTTAAGTGACATGGCTCGAAACCGAGTCCTTTAAGGTCTCGGCATAATGATGATGATGATAATATTATTGTTGATGTTATTTCATTGAGATTGGAACACAGATATGGAGTTGATAGTGGTTAACCAGCCGTAAGATTAGGGCCGTGAAATATTGATATTATGATGCTTGGAAATTATATTGAGATTGAATATTATTGTGATGATTTGAGCCAAGTCGAGTACCACCGAGACTTTGTGGTCCCGGCGTAGTCCGACAAGCCAAAAATGGATATTAGATAATATATGGGACTTTTGACTACTATTGTTGACTATTTGATCCGAGGATAATGAAACTCGGAATTGTGACTCGAGATGTGAAATGACTCGTTATATATTTAGTTTGGAAATGTAAATGACAAAAGTGGGAAAAGAGAAATGCTATTAATAATAATGATGATAACTTAAAAATATTAACTAACAATTAATGTGTTACTTAATATTTTGAGGTTAAAAGAAAAAGTGTTAAATGAAATAAAAATAGAAATATATCCGAGTATTTAAATGTTTCGAGGGCACCCAAATCGAGAAATACCAATTATGGAAAGATTAATGTTTATATGGAACTAATGTCGAGTTACGGATTGGTTGGCATTAATATACCCGACCCACATGGTTCAATGACCATATATGCATATAGCGCTGGCATGTATAGATGTGAAAACCAAGAATAAGCATGAATTAAGATCACATTCACACTTAATGATGATTGTATGCTTTATTTTTTACAGCCAAATTGTAGAAAATTGATGCTAATTGTGATGAAAGGTTAGAAACTTAGTTGTTGAGTTGTTAATGTTCGATACTTGTCTAGCTTCCACTTTAGTACTCCCTTCGTCTTAAAAAGAGAGTCCACAAACAAAAATATGTAGAAATTATGATATGTGTAATTAATGCTAGTTTTGATTGATAAAAAGTCATTTTCACTCTCATAGTTAATATAGAAATAAAAAATGAGTAATTAATGCAACTTTTAATTAGAAGGGTAAATTAAGAAAACCCGTCATAATTACTTTCCATATATAAAAGCTGGACACTTATTTTGGGACAAATATAAATAGTAAAATGGATTTTTTTAAGACGGAGGGAGTACTAAACAACCTATGCATGACTTATGTATTTTTATTCAACCCTTAAGAACAATAAGTAAACTAAAAATACTAGAACATGCATGCTAACTTAATTTGCGTGTCTTATCTTCTCTTTGATTATCAACATGCATGCTAATTTGCCTGCCTTATCTTCTCTTTGATTTTCATACTATTCGTTTGTCACTTGTGGTTTTGTAGGTATAAAAAAGGGTGGTGATTTGCACACTCTCATAAATGATTGACACATTCAAATTTTATGTGTCTTGATATTTATACCCTTACAGGATGAAAATGACTAAAAGTGAGTGTGTCAATCATTTATGAATAGCAGGGTACCCGCGCGATGCTGCGGCGAGTATCCTGAAATTAAAATTTTGGCGAGCAACGTCTTTTAGCTATATGCGTTTTGTGACAATAATTTTACAAATAGCGAGATTTTAAGGAAAAAAAAAACTATTTAATACAAAAATTGTAGGGTGCACATGTGATACTTTTAAAAATATAAAAATGATACACGGTGATATTGTGAAGATAGTTACATAAGCACAACCTCACAATTAATTTAACAAAATTTTCAGATTTAGCCCATACTAACTAAAAATTCGAAACCCAACTTTAAAAAATCCAGCAAGCCCATAATTATTATCTAATGTCCAACCCAAATCGACAACAAACCCTACACTCTTTAGAATATAAGTTCTTCTGATGGAAACCTAAACACACATCACACATTCAAGGTCCCCATCCAACCTTCTCTCCATCTAAAAAAAACTTGCAGTCACCAAATATCTCCTTCTCCAAAATAATGCGCATATTTAATCTTTTTTTTTGGGTAAAAGGGATTAAACCCTGGTAAAATATATTATCCAAAAAAACGTTTAAAGTACACTAGAATGTGGCTGAGGTACCACATTAACCTCAAGCAACTGCTTGAACTACCACTGGATCATTTATGACATGCCATAAAAGATCAAATAACTATGAACCAACTAGACAACCATAGAAAAATAATATGAACGACACCCACACATCGCATATTACTTCCTCGACTTTCCTTGAACCTTGAAATCAAACATCTTGGTGAATTCCTCCAATTGCTCAGGTAAATCAAGAACCTGAGCAGCATAATCATCAGAAAAATAATCTTCAAGCTCGTTGAGACCACCAGATGATGACCCGTAACGATACATAGAATCGTCAGGCTCAAAAACCTCTTCATCACTATCAGTGAGAACCACATCACCCACCTTAGAGAATGGGTTACCCTTCTTACTACCCTCAACCACCGGAACAGGTTTCCCATTATCATCCACAAGCTTAGCTGTCCCATCCATAATAAGCTTTTCAAGCTTATCAATTTTCTCAATGATAGGGGTACTTGGTTTACCACACTCAATAGACTCATCCACCTCTTGATCACTATCAATCTCCATAACATGGTCACTTTGCTCCTTTTGCGACAACCCAATNCACGTTCCAGCCCAAACTTTGCCCATGTATTCTTAACGTAATTCTCTACGATAGGGAAAGCAAGTCTCTTCCCAATAAAATACCCATACAAAGTGTTAACAAACCTCGATGAAACACCCTCAATCTCATTAAGAGGAATAGCGACGTGAGCACCTTCCACTCGCTCCTCATTACGGAGCTCACATATATTTACCGATTTGAAAGCATTGTTAGATTTAAACAATGAGGCGTATGAAAGTTTAGGCAAATTATGTGAATTAATGTCACTAGAAGTCTTACCATCACCATTCGCATTCCCAGTCCCACCAGTAGAACTTGTTTGGTGTGAATTCGGAGCAGGCACACCATCAACTTGACCAAGAACAGTACCACTACCCTTGTTACCCTGCGATTGTTGTGTATTACTCATCTTCCTACTAACCACAAACAGAAAACCACAAACAATGATCGAACAGTATGTAAAAAAAAACCCTAATCGCTTAGGGTTTAGAAGCATTCATCGCACAACACCTATCCCATAGCAGATAATCGATTAGAGTATAAAGGGATATACACCCAGAGAAGACAAATTCAAACAAACCCTAAACAAGGAATCAACGATTCAAGAACAGTGGGGAGCAGCAATCGTTAAGAGGAGATTAGTCCTGAATACCGACGCCAACACCACACGGAATTAATGAATCAATGAAGGATCGATTAGGATTTTTAGGGTTTAGTGAAATTCGCCCATACACATATCGCTTTTAGGGTATTCCAACTTCGGTGCCTACCACGCATATTTAATCTTTCCAACCTTAAAACTCCTTAACAAACGAACACAACATATCAAATAAATTCACCCTTATATCTCCATGGCAGTCACACACCTAAATAGCTCGTCTTCCTACATATAAAAAATGAAGCATCATAATAACATTTCTTCCATCTCCTTATCACAAGCGCATCATAAACCTTCTTTATTTCAACCGTAACTGAAGCACACTATATTCGTCAAGATCTTATTAAAGAGGTCTTGGGTAGGTTGTTTGTTTGTTGTCCTCTTATTACTTTCATGATCTATGATGATTTACTCTTATACTATTGTTTTAACAAACAAGTTTATGAGTATTAAAGAGAAGACTGAGATTGTTCTTTCTTTGTAATTTCCAAGTCTCGGTTGTTTGATAAGGAGTAGTTATTGTGTTGTGTTGACTGTGGTTTTTCTTTATATTCATTTCATGGCTTAAGGGTGTATGTGGACAATACGTAGGATGTTGCTTGTCTGTTATGGATT
>LBNU01033556.1:2103-21407 GCA_014162995.1 Artemisia annua
TCGAGAGGTTCGAGAGATTGCAAAGAAAAGCTTTTAAACTTTAACGGTTCACAAGATGGAGTGGGATTGCCACTCGAAGCGTTGATTTCTTTTTCTTCTTTCAAAGTCTCGTCTGCTCCGCTCTCTTCAGAATTTTCCTTTTCATTGTTTCTTCGAAGAGTTAACTCTTGATACTCCTTCATTGGACTGAAAAGTGATTCTCTTTCTTCTTTCAATTTTGGACTCGGCTCAAATTGAATATTTTCAACAGTGGGTTCAAAATTCTGATTATTTTGGAATGAGAAGTTATTGACATACGGTTCTTGCTCATAAAGGTTTTGAGGAGGGAAGTAAGAATTATTTTGAGGATAATTGGAAGAGATTGAATTAAAATTTTGAGAATATGAATTTTCATCTTTAAAAGCACAAAACCAACAGAATCCATTAAAAAGACTTCTACCACACCTCATGCAAGTACACCATTGACAATAATTCGAAGTCGGATCCAAACAGTTTCCACATCCATTACAAAAAGGTTGATCGAACGAAGATAAGGAAGGCTGAGGTGGGTAGTGAGAAAAGTTGTTGAATGTATTAGGGTTTTGATCATAAGTGTAAGGTTTACATTTCGAACAACATCTGTCCTGAAGATCATTACCACACCTTTCGCACATGCACCATCGACAAGGTAAACCATAGAATGGTGCACCACAACGAACACATAATGAATCCATGAGAATTAAACAATAGGGGGTAAGAAGACTGTTTTTGGCTTTTATGNCATTACAAAAAGGTTGATCGAACGAAGATAAGGAAGGCTGAGGTGGGTAGTGAGAAAAGTTGTTGAATGTATTAGGGTTTTGATCATAAGTGTAAGGTTTACATTTCGAACAACATCTGTCCTGAAGATCATTACCACACCTTTCGCACATGCACCATCGACAAGGTAAACCATAGAATGGTGCACCACAACGAACACATAATGAATCCATGAGAATTAAACAATAGGGGGTAAGAAGACTGTTTTTGGCTTTTATGTTTTGAAAAATGAAAAGTTAAAAATGAAAACCAATTTGAAATGGAAAATCTTTTTGGATTTTTGATTTTAGAAAATTGGAAATCAAAAGTGAAAACAATTTTGAAGAGAAAATGTTTTTGTGTTTTTATATTTTGAAAATATTTACAAAAGCTTTAACTTCTCGAAAGAAGGATCTCCAAAACACATTACTCGAACGATCGAACAACTCAATCTTATCAACCGCTCCCCGGCAGCGGCGCCATTTTGATGAAATCGTTTTTCAAGCGGTGAAGCTCGTAAACTCGAGTCGTAGTCCCAACGAGGGTTGAACTGATCTCGTCACTCAAGACCGTGAGCTATGTGTGGTGAATAAGGTTTAAAAGATGATTTGGTTTTGTTTATACTACAACGACAAATTAAAATGCGGTTTAAAATAAAGTAAAGCGGTAAAACGACATGAAATAAGTAAACAAGTAAAGCAGCATGTAATAAAGTGACTAAAGAAAGCGGTAATAAAAGTGCGAATAGAAATGAAAGCGGTAAATGAATTTAAAAGACAATGTGTTTGCAAAGCGACGCGAATAAGTTCATTAAGCTTGAGGTAAAAGTTTGTGACGAGTTATTTTCCTTTCTCGAGATATTTTGTGCTTTTTGTTTTGAAAATTTTCAAAATTTTTCAATTTTTTTTTATTTTTGAGGAAAACGGGGTTGCGTAAGTAAACGACAAAGATGAAAGTGCTAGGTCAATCAAATCGAAGATTCACCCCCCCAGACTAAAGGTAAACATTGTCCTTAATGTTTCAAAGGTAAGGGTAATCCTAACAATAAATCTAAGGCCGTTTATTAAGTATGCCAAAGATACCATTAGTCGATAAGATTTGGATATAAGATTTCCAAGCAAGCATCAAGACATGGGACTCGAGTGGAGATGAGATGATCCACGAGCACGAGAGTCATCATGAATTGGAGAAATCCTGCACAAACACAAACAACCAAGCAAACACAAGATTGGAGAAGGTCGCCCTCCTCGCGTTACTTATTAGATAATAAATTAAAAAGGATAAGCATGGGGTGCCTCCCACGAAGCGCTTGTTTAGTAACGAGTCGTATAGCTTAGACTCGCCCCGAATTTACTTGTCCTTGGGGGAGCAAATGAAACGAACATCCGACAAATAATGTAGAATACCGGGGTCAAAAACAACATCCTCACTCGCGGATGAGTGGGAAAGTGAAGAAATGATGGGATAAGTGAAGAATGGGTGAAAAACACGAATGGTGAAAGCAAAGTCATAAGTCTCGTCCACCCCTCCATCAATAACTTCATTCAAACCGGATCCTAACTCAACATCGGGTGGTTCTGCTGGTGGACGAGAATCAAAAGGGTTTGAATTGAAATTGGAATTCAAGATATCATCATCAATAAGCACATTTTTCTCGTCATTCTCAATACCCGGCGGTATCAAGTCATCCGTAGCAAGAAATCGATCACGAGACGGATTATCGGTAATAGGTAAAGGATTGATTTCAAATTGAAAGCACTCATAATCCGGAAGAGATAANNNGGTGGACGAGAATCAAAAGGGTTTGAATTGAAATTGGAATTCAAGATATCATCATCAATAAGCACATTTTTCTCGTCATTCTCAATACCCGGCGGTATCAAGTCATCCGTAGCAAGAAATCGATCACGAGACGGATTATCGGTAATAGGTAAAGGATTGATTTCAAATTGAAAGCACTCATAATCCGGAAGAGATAAATCAGCATGAATAATGGGACTGCCACTACTCTTCTCTTCAAATTGAAAATTTTCAAGCTCGGGTAGAAAATCACTATCCTTAACAGAGATAGGAGAAGAAGTCGGAGCGTTATTCAATGCCTCGATCTTAGAAATGAGAAGATAAACGTTAGATAATTTCTCACGAAGAGCTTCATCTTGAATTTCATTGTCGTCTTCTTCATCAACATATTCGATGTCCCCACAAGATAAGGAATCATCAGAATCAAAATCGGAGAGCATCTCATCATCGTTCTTCGGAGGGAGAGGAGATAATGGCTCATCATTTAATAAATTTTCAAGAAAACGAATATCTCCCTTCGGATCAAAGTTAACATCATCAACCGGCTTATCATTCGTATCGACAACATTATCAAGACGATCATTTTCAACAATCTCAAAATCACCGTTAGGAGTTTCCCCGGACTCACTTTGGATTGGGACAAGGTTCTCAACACTAGACTTATAGAATTCGTCTGATTTCGTTGCCGGAATAGTGTTAAGAAGCTCGTCCCCCATTGTTAGAGAGTCCTCGGGCTCTACGGGAGGAAAAAGAGGTAAATCACAATTTTCGGCCGTATCAAAAGTATACTTTTCAAAATCGGGTAAAGACTCCTTGAGATCGGGCTCCAAAGGATCTGACGGCTCAGAAATATCGGAAACAAGTGTCGAAGAACATTTTGGAGAAGCCGGAGGTGGGACAAGTGGTGTGCTCTGAGAGCTAGCAGTTTCCACCACTTCCGTTGTAGTCTCTGGTTCTTGTTCTTGAGGAACGTGAAGTTTAGGTAAGTCATTCTTTTCAGAAATTGATTTAAGCCCAACACGTAAACTTGACGAACTCGTAACCTTAAATCGAGAAAAAGTAGGATCAATTCTTGACGGTTTAGGAGGAACAACTGATTCTTGAACAACTGAAGGTTGGACGTATTTAGCACTTCCATTATCAAGGGAAAGTACCGGGTCCTTGGTCACCTCGGTTTCTCGTTCCATTTCCATCACCGGAGAAGAGGCAGGAGTCGATGGTTCATTATAGATAACACGAGCACTCGCAAGCTCTAAAGCGGCTAGAATTTTAGAGAAGTCGCCGTCGAGAGATGCCAAAGAAAAATTTTCAACATGTAAAGGTTCACAAGATGGAGTGGGATTGCCACTCGAAGCGTTGATTTCGTTTTCTTCTTTCAAAGTCTCGTCTGCTCCGCTCTCTTCAGAATTTTCCTTTTCATTGTTTCTTCGAAGAGTTAACTCTTGATACTCCTTCATTGGACTGAAAAGTGATTCTCTTTCTTCTTTCAATTTTGGACTCGGCTCAAATTGAATATTTTCAACAGTGGGTTCAAAATTCTGATTATTTGGGATAGAGAAGTTATTGACATATGGTTCTTGCTCATAAAGGTTTTGAGGAGGGAAGTAAGAATCATTTTGAGGATAATTGGAAAAGTTTGAATTGAAATTTTGAGAATATGAATTTTCATCTTCAAAAGCACAAAACCAACAGAATCCATTAAAAAGACTTCTACCACACCTCATGCAAGTACACCATTGACAATAATTCGAAGTCGGATCCAAACAGTTTCCACATCCATTACAAAAAGGTTGATCGAACGAAGATAAGTAAGGCTGAGGTGGGTAGTGAGAAAAGTTGTTGAATGTATTCGGGTTTTGATCATAAGTGTAAGGATTACATTTCGAACAACATCCGTCCTGAAGATCATTACCACACCTTTCGCACATGCACCATCGACAAGGTAAACCATAGAATGGTGCACCACAACGAACACATAATGAATCCATGAGAATTAAACAAAAGAGGATAAGAAGTTTATTTTTGGTTGTTATGTTTTGAAAAATGAAAAGTTAAAAATGAAAACCAATTTGAAATGGAAAATCTTTTTGGATTTTTGATTTTAGAAAATTGGAAATCAAAAGTGAAACAATTCTGAAGAGAAAATTTTTTTGTGTTTTTATATTTTGAAAATATTTACAAAAGCTTTAACTTCTCGAAAGAAGGATCTCCAAAACACATTACTCGAACGATCGAACGACTAAATCTTATCAACCGCTCCCCGGCAGCGGCGCCAAAAATTGATCGTAGGAGCAAAGTACAAGCTCAAACCACAGATCGTTGTCCCAACGAGGGTTGAAATGATCTCGTCACTCAAGATCGTGAGCTATGTGAGATGAATAGGTTTAAAAGAAGATTTGGTTTTGATTATACTATAACGACACATTAAAATGCAATTAAAATAAAGTAAAGCAGTAAAACGACACAAAATAAGTAAACAAGTAAAGAGATATGTAATAAAGCGACTAAATAAAGCGGTAATTAAAGTGCGATAAGAAATGAAAATGATAAATGAATTTAAAAGACAATGTGTTTGCAAAGCGACGCGAGTAAGTTCATTAAGTTTGAGCTAAAGGTTTGTGACGAGGTATTTTCTTTTCTCGAGATTAGTTGTCAATTAATCCTTTGAAGAGATAATAACTCTAAACAAGTGAGTTAATCGTTCAAAGGTTTTTGTCTTTGAATAATTAAATCACACGTCTAATTAATCTCTCGATTATTAATCACAAACGTTTAACACTCTCACTTAACTTGCTAACCCGAATTGCTAAGCAAACACGTTTAAAAACTACTCACGACTCATGTTTAAAGAACGTAAAGCGATAAAGTAATAAAAGACTTGTAAACATTAAACGTAATAAAAGTTTAAAACTAAAATTGCAAAGACTTAAGACATTAAAATAAGTAAACGACACTAAAAAGATTTTAACAAAAATTTGACAGCATAACGCTTAGATTTAATAAAAAGAAAACCTCACTCGATAAACGATGAGGGAAATAAAAGCCTAGCTCGGCTTGAAAAAGAAAATGAAACTAGAAAGAAAATGAACAAGACCATACTCGCAACCTACAATCATACTCGCAAAATAAATAAAAAAAAGAAGTGAAACTCGCAAAAATTAAGAAACCATACTCGCAAGTATTGAACAAACCATACTCGCAGAAACAAAGTTGCCATACTCGCAAAACATCACATGGACCATACTCGCAAAAATTGTACTCCATACTCGCAAGAATAGCATGATACTCGCAAAGGAATTTTCATACTCGCTAACTTGAAATTGTGATACTCGCTAACCTACCAAAGTAACCCATACTCGCAAATACCTATGTCATACTCGCAAGACCCTAAACTTTCATACTCGCAAGAAATAAAGAAACTAGGCTGGACGAAATTTAGACAAAAAATATGAAATCAAATCTTATAAAAACTTATAAAAGCTTAAGGGAAAACTAGTTTTAATGATAACTAAGCTTATAAATAAGCTAACGACTCGAAAATAAGCTCTAAACCATAATTTTTTTTATCTTTTTCGAATAGTAAACATGCAAAGTTGATGATAATCTTATAAAANTCAAGAATAAAGAACAAAAGGGTGACCTCTCTTAGGGGGAGATTGTTAGGAATACGATTTTTGGATAAGAAAGATTCGGTCACCCATAAGAAAGATTCGGTCACCCAAGATATGATTAAGCATTGTTTAGCTCGTAGTAGTTACATTAGTTAGTTATACGTAGTTTAGAATTAGATTAGTTCGCGGAAGAAGGACGGGTCTTTACCCATTGTATACCTGATCCGCAGCCCAAGTGGCACCCCCTAAGTGGCAAAACACCTTGTATATAAACCCCTCTCCATCCTTGGAGAGGGTAAGCCTTCTTTCATAATCTCATTTTCTTTTTTTTTGGTTTTCTCTCTAAGGCTTCACTTCTTTCTCTCTCTACTTTCTCTCTCTAGAATTTCTTTCTTTCACTCTTGCTTGGAACGAACCAAACCACATGATTATTCATGTTTGTGATGTTAACTAGTATTCTACAAATAATGAAACAAAGTCGGCAAAACAAGTGAAACTCGCAATGACGTAACCAGATCAATCCATATAACCAAGAGTAAAAATGAAACTACCCGTAAGAGTAACGAAAATCATAGAATGTCCATCAAAAGCAAGGTACGTCGTCAAAAGAGTCAATCCATTCATAACATAAATTTCAAGGTTCCAAGCTCGAGTAGTCGAGCCATGGTTGTCCATCAACTCATAGGGAGAAAAGAAAAACAATAAACTTAAGTCTGGTTCCTCAAGCCTTCGGCAGTTCTTCATGGAATTGTGGTGTGGAATTCCGAATCTCTGTCTTGAACACCGAGCATCCTTCCATCCGCAAATCTGCTTCTGCTCTCAATTCATCTTAGTACAACTAAAATGAATAGAGAAACAAAATTGCGGGTCTTTGACAGGTCTTCTATCACAGCTCCAGGTTTTCAGGTAACACCGCCGCTGTCAACTCCAGGTTATGTGTCAATAGTTCATCTCCTCCAGTCTGGTTGTCTTGATACCCGAACTGAAATCTTCACGTGCTGCATGAGGTATACTCCGTTGATGGTAAGTCAGTCGTGAACATCTTCTATAGTAATAGATTTGGGGGATCGAGAGTCATCAAAACATAGTAGAACAAAGTAAATGGTTAAAGGTCACACATCGGATACGGTAGTCCATGGTAGCTTATGAAGGGCCATCCAGTCCAAAATCAAGAGGCCTCAAAATTAGATGTACCAAAAGTAAACGAATACATAGAACGAATTCGGTCGTCAAACTGGATAGATAGTTCATATGTCAGAGTCAAGTACATGATTTGTCAAAAGTATCGAGATGGATAAGCAAACATTTCGAAGGTTAGGATCTGGTGTAGCTCATTAGTACAAGTGATAGGTAGAGTGTGAATCAACATCGTATGGTTGTCAAAAATGAGGTGTACGGAATATCAATTGTCGGCATTATCATGCTCAGTTAACAATTTCAGACAGAGATATTATCAAGATTATAACCTTACAAGGAAACTGATTGGCAGACAAAGTTCACCATTCAAAGGGAGGGAACAAAACTCCTATATCCATGGTTAATAAATACTAGAGTTCTCATAGGAGTATTCAAGGATTATGAAGAGTCAAGTATTATCAAACGACACATTGTGTCAAGCATAAGTATGAAATTCAAGAATGTGTTAAACACATTATGGTTGAATAAACTTCAGAACGATCGAAAAGGTATCAAAATGTTTATCAAGCAATTCGGAGATGGAGATCCAAGTCAGACAGTGAAACTTAAATGGTGTAAAGTATCAATGTAGTGTCCGGAGTATTATAACTCACTTGGAAATCAAAACATGGAATGCGAGACTTCTAACTTATGAGGCACCAGTTCTAATAAGGCCTAAAGGCAAAGGCAAGAATCAGAGTAATGCGGAAGCAAGTGTCACAAACATAGATGTCCTAGTCTTCCCATTCCTCACTGGTCAAAACTTATGCTCCTATGGGGAGATCTTAAGGCAAATATCAAAGGTTATCTTATGGGCGCCTACAGTTGAAACTTAGTGGTCCAAACTTCACAGGTCAAGGTTTAATGTACTACAAGTCGCAGCCTGGGCTTTGATACCATAATTGTAACACCCCAACCCGATAAGGGTAGAAGTGCCACATTATGGTGACATATCAAGGCAAGCACAAGCATACATCTCAAGTAATACAAATGAGTATCAAGGTTACAAGGGAGACTGAAGTACAAGTACAAAAGAAAGTAATACAAATACTAAGTCTGGAATGAACAAAAGCTCCTACTAATCCAAAAGCTATCGAGGTAAAGTCTTCTAAGTCCAATGCACTCTCCACTCATAACCCAGCTTCCTACTAAAACCTACCGCAGGAAAAGAATGCGGCTGAGCTACGAGAGCCCAGTGAACAGATATGAAAGTAACAAGTAATATAGAATGATATATATATATATATATATATATATATAACAAGGGAAGTATAAAGTAACGCATAAAGGAAGTACAACAGAAGTAAGAAGAACTTGTATTAAAGTTGTAAAGGTGTAAGGTATAAAGGTATAATGGTCAGGTCAGTTATCCACCACGAGCCCAAATCCAATCAAGTATCAAGTCAAGTCAAGTAATCAAGTAACCATGCATCCGGAGGGGAGACCTCGGAATACCAAGTATAATATGAGGGGATACCTCCAAGGGTTGGAGTAGCTAGCTCCCAAGATGTGAGGGGTTGCAATGCACGCAAACCCGGTCACCAAGTAAATATATAATGTAGTCCAAGTCATAATCATAATGGCCGTAGCCCAAGAAAGTATCAAGTCAAGACAAATCTAGGATGCATCCATACGCCCCTGTAAACAAGTCATAATCATTGCAGTAGTCGATAATCAAGTAGGGACGGTGTGGTACATTTCTCCAACCACACTAGAGTACATAGCATTGGTGCATCAATGCTATGGTTGTGGCTACTCCACAACAAGTAATACCAAGTATACAAGGGGTGGCTCGTAGTCTCAAACTGTGGGTCAAGGGTCAAGTCAAATATCAAGTGTACAAGTACAAGGTTCATATCAAATGGTTCAAGTCAAGAGTCCATATCAAGTGGTTCAAGTCAAATTTCATATCAAANACTTTCTCCCATAATTCTTTGCCCCATTTCATGTATAAAAATATAAGACCATGCATGCAATATGTACACCTGAACCAGATACAAGTTACAAAAGCATTGACCCATTTTTAAAAGAAAACATACGATACACAAAAACTCTTCTAAACCGATTTCGAAACATGCTAACGTGACATATGCTCGTACGAGTTATAAGAAATCTCGAAACACGTTTTAGACAAGATTCAGCACAAGACATAAGCTCCGCGAGACATGATCGATCACCCTTACCGCATGCAAAGTGGCACCCATAACAAACACCAGTTTCCATGTACAAGTTTATGACCTTTACGTTCGACACACAAACACACCCATCGCGATACCAAGCAACACACTCTAGTTGACACCTTATTCGACTCAACAATACATGCGACAACCTGTATGTTTTAGCCTTTAATATACGCAAGTTTTAGTCCATATTAGAGATTAATATAAACACTATTATGACCTGATCACATACAAACGCACCTAGAACAGCCCCTACTCAACCAATTCCAATCTGATTCATACGCATGTGGTAAAGGTTTAAGTCACGCTAAGTATGCATGTTTACCAGCCTTATGTCGACCCATAAACACACCCTTATATACGTAATTATATAGGCACGCCCCATCTTTTATTCTTCGACTAGTACCAGGTTTTAAGTCGTGTATAACATTAGATTAAAGCATACGTATAACATGATTTAATTTACAAATATATAGGTCAATTATATAGGGTTCCGAGTCGTGATTTCATGTGATGAGTTTTATGATTTTATGTGACTAGGTTTTATGATTTCATGTGAGGTTTTATAGTCGATATTTAACATGCAAAACAAGCCGATCAGGAGGTCATAAAACACAAAAGAAAAGAAAACATTAGGGAGGTATTGAACAAGGTCGAAAGTGATTACCCTTGAAGCGTATAACAAGAAGAACAAGGACACAAGGCCAAGTATCAATTCACAACCAACCGAACAGCAGCAAATCACCCTCGAACCACAGAATAAACCCACGTACAAACCACCTTTCGAGCCAAATAAACTTCCCACGGTTGAGAACCCTTGGACCAGCAATTCAACCACACTCCACACGAATGACCAACAAGCACTCCTTTGCACACCCTTGGATTGAACAGAAGATGGAACAAGAAAAAAGAAAATAGTTGCCGCCTGTTTGTGGTGTTTAGGTACTTAGGGTTTGTAAATTTATTTTGTGTTAATGTGTTGGTGAGATTCGGTTTATAACAACCTATTAAAAGAAAACGTGTAGGGCTTTGAGACCCACAAGGAAAGAACCGAGTATTATGGGATTGCTAGGAGATTTTTACCAAAGATATCTTAATCACAATTATGGACCAAATACAAGCTTATCTTCATGAGTAACAAATTCAAAAAGGTACGGCTAAAGGAAAAATAAAGAAAACGTGTACCACCTTTTAATGTGTACAAATGTTTTAACATAAGCTTTAACCTTCGAATTACGTATATTTGTTCGATTATTATGTGTTAAGTACTTGGGTTATAATCGGGACGCAATGTCTTAAATATTTAAATGTATTTTATAAATTTGAGATCAAAGGGTATTTTGGGTATTTACGTGTTCAGAAATTTCGGGTTTTACAACTACTTCTTCCCACTACTTCTTACTCACTCATTGACTCACTACTAAGTAAGATCATCTTGATCTACTTATTACATATATATACATAACTCACAACTTCACATCAACACCAACTAGACTCTAATATATTTTTAGCTTTATGATAGGGAGGATTCTTCTCTTGCACTTTGAGTGGTGAAGGATTGGATCACTTGAAAACAAAGACTTATAATCTTATGATCAAAGGATTTAGAAAGATGTTTGGAAAGGATTGGGACTGAAAATTTTAGTGCAGAAGGTTTGGAAAAATTGCAGAAATGAACCTGTATTTATAGGCAAACATTTTTGACAAAAGGAGCGTGTCGGCCTCCTTAAATAGGTGCCGTCCCCCTTAAATTAAAGGGTGCCGCCCAGACGAAAATGGCAGTTTTCTTGTCTTTTTCTGGGGAAGGTTTATCTAGTGAAATTTTAACTGTTTTTGGCTAAAAATTTGAATTCATATATTTATTATGAATTAAACATTTTCCTTTAATTACCAAAAGTATTTTTCTAAACTTTATAAAATGTTTATAACATTTTATAACATTTTCTTTTAATTAAAACATTTCCCTTTAATTACTAAAAGTGTTTTTCTAAAATATATAAAATGTTTATAACATTTTATAAAATTTGTAATGTCTAAATAAAAATCCCTTTGATCATAAAATGTATTAAACATTTGTTTATACATACCTTAAGTGATTGTTGAAGCATACTCGAAAGGTTGAGATGTCGAGAGACGTTGACGTATGAATGCATAGATGATTTATGATCACAAGTAACTTAAACACTTTACGTTATGTGTTGTAACTTACATCTTTGTCATCATCAAAACATGAAGAGGATGTTTAGATTAAATATCGTAATATAAATATCATAATATTTATGCCAACAATCTTCCCCTTTTTGATGATGACAAACTATGTAAACTATAACTCATAGTAAAATGTATAAGTTACTTGTTTACACTTCTTCTCCCCCTTTTGTTGAAGCAAAAAGGTGGACTCCTAGATGAGACTTCTACTACCCTTCAATCCTTGAAATAAAGAGGCGAGCTTGCATCATCGTAAGTGAAGCCTTGATCAAATCAACCTCTAAAGCATGACTCTAGCGAATCCATGGATCAAATAAATTGCAAACTTTTAACCTGCATCAAGGGTTAGTTTCCTGCAACGAAAAATATTTATATATATATATATAGATAGGGATGTAATACACATCACCAATGCTCCCCCTTGGTGTATGCTCCCCTCATTTGAGGCACCAAGAAATCAAGTAACGGAAGAGTGCTACAAGGTAAAGTTAGTTGAAAAATAATGCATATATACAAAATGATGATGATAGATATATGCATGACACTTATCGGAGAACAAGATATGGATGTTTAATGTATATGGACTAAAACTATGACTCATGCAATTTTTTTTGAACAACAACTTAAATCAAAAAAAATCATGACCAATGCTTAAGACATGGCAATGATTACGACAAAAAAATCAACCAACATATTTTGGCGAAATATGCCAAAATATATACTCAAAAAGAATCAAAAGAGGATGATGATGAAGATGGTACGTTCTTTTAAAAACGTAGAACAACGAAGATGGATGAGCATGGAGGGAAAAGGAAGGTGATGGCAAGGGGTTCACAAGTATGGTTTAGATTAATATATCGTTTGACAAAGGTGGATGATTGGGAATCATGGGATTTTTAGGTGTTTTGTTGGTTGACGACCGAAGGTGAATATGTGAGATGAGGTGGTGATGACTCGACAACACTTAAAGCTTGGATATCTTCTTTGTGTTCTTCACTTGCTAGAAAGTGGAAAAGACGCATTTCGTAATGAAATTCACTTGGATGAGGTGGTGATTACTCAACAACACTTGAAGCTTGGATATCTTATTTGTGTTCTTCACTTGTTAGAAAGTGGAGAAGACGCATTTCATAATGAAATTCACTTGACTTTTGATGACATAGACAAACATGTTTATGAGTGTATGGAGATGGGAAATGGGTATTGGCGAAAATGGCTAGGTGGAGTTGACTACATACCAATGGTGACTCAACAACACTTGACGCATTTCATAAAGAAATTCACTTTGACTTTTGACTACATGGACAAGCATGTTTATGAGAATATGGATATGACGGTTGCCCTTTGATTCAAAAAGCGACACAAGGATGAACATGGGTTTATGTATCATTAGGGATGGTTTGACTTTCAGGGATTTAAGTTTTGGTGGTGAAGACGCACTTAGTAGAATGTAGGGAATGGTTACACTGCTTGAATCTTCTCGTGAAGATGACTCGTGGATTTATTGGTGAAGATGGGAAATGGGATCAAGTGGCGATGACTAGGTGGGAAAGGCGAAAGAGTGATGTTCAAGGAAGGAATTTCTTGGGTAGGAGGTGGTGGTGATACTTTTGGTGGTGGAGACAATTATGAGTTGATATATCCATTGATGGATGGAGATTAAGATATGGTGGAGAATGTTTTAGATGGTGCATTAGATGCACTAGGAGATGAAATTTGAGGTTGAGGTGACGGAGTTTTGGTGTTATCTTGTGTTAAATCAATGAGGAGTGGTTTAGGAGGTATGATGTTGATTCTTGGTTTCTTTGAAGGCATGGAAATGGTGGATGACTCGAGATTGGTAGTACAAAGGATGACTCGGTTTTGGGTGCGAGGTAGAAGGATATATGTGAGTGAGTATGTTTTCCCTTCCCATTAAATTCATGCTCATCCGGATATAGAATGTGACAAAAACAAAGACAAATCAACACAAAGGAGATGAGATTGACAATGACACGAAGGATGATGGATGAGTGACATTTTAATTTTCATTACGCTAATTAAAAATACTTAAGCATTTCAGATGAAATATTTAAGTTGTCACATCAACTTAGAGAGATATTAGATTACAATCTAACAATCTCTTTACAAAGGAGTGGATTGTTTGGAAGGAAAAAGACAATGAATAAGGAAGTGAGTATGGATGAAGACTCTAGGACACTTAAGACAATTTGAGACTATTATGACCTATCGGATTGTGACACAAAGGTTCTCATGAAATAAAGGTGTAAAATCTAAAGGCAAGAGATATATTCTTAGATGAATGAGACATATAGAGTTAAGCATGTAAAGGCATTTATGCATGTATCAAAAATACGTACAAAACTATATCATATCAAAATAGTTAGAGAAAGACAATAACTATTATAATAAACATGCATTCAATAACTAAGCAAATAACTATGAAGGAATATAATCAAATCACGTAGGAGCAAATAAACATCTAGAAATATCATATATGCGAGATGCCAAAAATATAGGAATGAAAAATTCTAATGGGAGGCAAAGTTCATAAAAGTAAACTAGCGTTAGGTATATTTAGGAAGAAAAATTTAATCGAGTTGGAGAATGAGTATGAGACTATTACTAGCGGTGCTTAATTCAGGCTAAACACGACCATTTTTACGGGTTACACACAACCAACTTCTCACATAGAAGCAATTCAACCGTTAGGTTAAATTGAATTTCTAGTCAATAGATTCTCGAGTAGTCATTCTCTTTTTAGAAGAAAGTGACTTCCTCAATTTACCTATCGAAGAGTACCAAATATGAATTTTGCTTGGTTCACTAATACTTGGCTTAATGTGACTCAATCATCATGTTTTTATGAAGGTAAATCTAGATGATATATTTTACTCATGATCTTAATAGAGACGTGTTGAATGTTTAGACAAGAGTAAACAAAATGTTTTAATCTTTTGTATATGATATACCGGTTGTTTGGTTTTAATGGCATATTACTTGATTTAATAAATGTGCTTGATTGAAGAATGCTCCTTAGCATATCTTGTGAAATGAATCTCATTAAGATTATTTATCTTAAATGAGTTTGTGATCTTCAAATGATATTAAAACAAGACACTTATATATTCTTAAACAAATATTATTTTCTATGATTTTTGCCAATGTTATATATCATAATTTAACTAGTATTTGAAAAAAATATGAATTTTACTTGTTTATGCATTTTGACAAGTTATTTTTCAATTCTAATAACTTATATTATTTCAAAAAGGAATGTGTAGAGCATTATGTTGAAATAAAGACCTTGATAGATCTTTGAGCACTCGTGAATCGTTAGCAATGTTTATGTAATCACAAACACACTAATAGAAAGTCTCTAATACTTGTATTATAAAGCGGAAACAAACACAAGTAAGAACACAGAATACTAAGAACTCTTTGATCCTCTATAGATCTTTTATAAAAACTAAAAACTTGTTTTTCAACTCGTACATAAAATATAATAATATGTTCCTTTTATAGACAAGGAACCCTAAACCTAAACTGTTTCACAAGAAACGTATATTCTATAAACTATAGAAGATATGCATTATAATATCCTAATAAAGCGCATGCATATCCTAACTGAATTACAAAATACGCAGTTTATCTTTATCCGCAGAAACATAATATGTGAAAACTATACTTCTGCAGAAACACTTCTTCAGCAGAATCTAGCTCTTCAGCAGATTCCATCAGCAGTATCCTTTAGCAGAATTCCCAACAATCCTCCCCTAATCTTGAATTTGACACAGTTAAGTTCAAGATTCTTGATAGATCTTTAATACTTCAGAATAAGAGGATTGACTTCAAACATCAGCAGCAAAGAAGCAAACCCACCACTTCTCTATGAATGGCAAACTCTAAATAGCAGATCTTTGCAGCAACAAATGACAAAATGTACATCAAAACATATGAGTTTCATACTATTCTCATCACATCCAGGTGTGTTAACTCCTGTGAGAGGTGAATCATTGAAAATAATGGATTTGATGTCTCTTTACCAATAGCCATTACTACTGGAGTAGCCAAATGTTGTAGTGCAAAGAAGAACTATGGTACACTGATAACCATATGATTTTTAGTAAATCATCAACTATAAACGGATTTGAGTTGTCTTTACCTGTAGCCGTTTGCTCAGGACTAGCCAATTCTTAGGTTGAATAAATCACCTTTGGTGAATTGATTACCAAATATGGTATTCCACTGCCTTTACCACAAACCATACACTTGTGGGCTAGCCAATTATTTGGAATCCAAAAGGAAAAATCCATGGTCAATTGAAAACCATTCAACTCTCAGCTGTGAAGCATGGGTGAGTTGAGTACCCAATAGTTTTGAGCAAACTATTACAGCTATCAACAGATTTACATTATTTTACAAACGTGTACCCTTTGGACTAGTCAACTTTTGATGAATAGTCACCATCATGGTAAGTTGATAACTATAAAACAAAGTACAACAAAGTTGAGTTTTTTTTTTTTTTTTTTTTTTTTTTTTTTTTTTTTTTTTTTTAAAGGAAAAATAAAGAAAACAAAACAAAGATAAACAAAATACCATCAAACAGCTCTGCCTACCCTGATCCTGCTCTTGAACAACCTAATCAAAGATTCAGCAAACAATCTAGCATTCCCAACTGGATCAGAAGGTATTTCCAACTTGTGTAAAAGCATCTTCTCCATTAAAGGCACAGATAAAGGATAATCCTTATCAATGAACATTATTACCCTTATACCAGTGGTAGTCTCCAAGACATGAACATAAGGAAGAGGGTAAAATTTCCAACTTAAGACTTTCCATCTATGATTATTCTTCCAGACTGCATAACCAGTACCATTAGGAGAAGTAGAATCCATAAGTACCCTAAGATCACCCAAAAGATATAATCCAGCAAATGTAGAAGTATGAGAAGCATAATACTTCATAACCAAATCATAGAGAGTCAGCAAGTCTTGATGATCCACTAGATGCAAAATTTCTTGCAAAAAGGTAAAAGATAGAGATGTTCCATCAAGCCTATAAATGGTATTAATCTGTCCATTAGAAGACAGTTCCCAGTTAACCAACACATCTTTAATACCCTCTGGCCAATCATCAGGAGATCCTTCTTTAATAAATGATGATTCAGCAGCATCTAGATCCACTTCCCTATGCACTGAAGAAGATGAGACTTTCATCCTTGCCATCCTTTTAGCCCTTCTACCAGGAATATATATAGAAGAATGAGGAAAAGAAGGTTCAGTAGCATAGACATCTGCTGACTCATGTGTTTCTACTGATGAAGGAACCAGTGGAACATCAGCAGATACTCCAGCAGCTACATTAGCATCCATCTTCATTCTAATTTGTGCATCCCTAGCAGCAGCAATCTCAGCTTCTCTAACTTTGATCTCATGAATTCTTGCCAAATCAGATTGTTGGTCATCATGCAAGAGTTTTGCAGCTTCTTCACCCAATCTATCCTCATCCATTTGTCTTCTGGTTCTCTTCTTAGAAGGAATATCTTCTTCTACAACCTTTGCTTTACCTTTGTCAAGAACAGATGAAGCAACTGCAGTAGTTGTATTAGCAGCAATGGAAACATCATCAGCAGTAGGAGAGAAAGAGGCAGCAGATACAGTAGCAGCTTCAATTTCATCCTGCTTGAATGTCTGAGAAGGGGATTCTTTACCAATGGAAGATAGAGTAGCAGCAAGCTTAGGAGCAAGAAGGCCATCATGATGCAATCTAGTCCTGATTCTATTATAATGAAAGATTAATTGTTCATCTGAGAATGACCAGACTTGCTTCTTAGTCCAAGTATGATTATACAGGGCACTACTCTGATTCTTCACAAATACCCTCATCATATTTCTTTGCTGTGCTTGGGTAAGAGGTTTATCTCTCTTTGCTTTGGCAATTTGTGCAGCTTTTTCTTTCCTTCTCTATCTCATAAATGCAGCCATTCGAGGAGCATAATCATCTTCATCCACATCATCTCCAAGAATTTCCTTAGCTAAACCAGGAGTAGAAATCACTTGCCTTCTAATCTGCATCCAGTCAGCTTCATCATAGTTTGGAATAGCAGCATCCAATTCTCTTTGCCTTGCAACAGGCAGAGTAGAGACATATGTGCTTTCAGCAGATTGAAATTCTGATTCAAACTTGTTTTTAAATTCCTTAGCCAAATCTACACTCTTCTTCTTATCTGCAAATTCCTTCCAAATCTTTTCTTGCTTAAGTTTGTCAGCTGCTGAGACAGGATCATCATCACAACTGACTAACTCCTCCAGAAAATCAACAGGTAAATCTTGAACACCTGAAGCAATAGAAGCATCAGCAGATCTTCTTGTATCAGTGTCTTCATGAGATGTTTGTGCTGGAATAGATGGATCAGTGCTTGATGAAACCATATGTTCTTCATCAGCAGTAAAAAGAGTTTCCACTGATGTGTGAGCCTCAACAACAACATGCTCAGCATCAAGAGACTCATCAGCATTTTTCTTGGGAGCATCACCAACATGTGACACCTTGCTCAAATACTGTCTCCTCCTCTTTCTTTTAAACTGAATAGTCTCCTTTTGCTTTGAAGATTCAACAGCTTTAGGAGAAGAAACATTAGCCTGCTGAGCCACTTCAGGCAAGAACCCAAGAGGATCCATTTGTCTCTCCTCTTGTTCTTCATCAGAGGCAATCACAAACTTTCTTTTCCTTTTCTGCCCAAGTTGTGCTTCTAACTCATGAACCTTTCCTTTCAAAACCACAATTTTAGCACCAAGTGAAGATTTAGTGTTTGCAAGCTCTGTTTGAAGATCATCAACCTTTTTCACATACCTGTTGAGCAAATCATATACAGAAGTGAGAGTAATAGGGTCCTCAGCTCTACCAACAGATTGCTCAGTGGTAATAGGAGCATCATTGGGCCTTTCAGAAGAAATAGGCTCAAAAGTAGGAGTACTTTCATTCAAAGGCTCTCTAACAGGACTAGGTGTGGCCAGTCTTGAAATCTCAGGTTCAAGAGGTAAAGGTACTTGTGTACCAAGAGACTGAAAAGTCTCCTCAACCTCAAGAACTTGCTCATCAGGAGCAATAGAAATAGGTGGTGTAAGAGGTCTGGGTGAGATAGGTGATGGTGGAGGCTGGTCAGGAGAAGCATTAGATGCTTCAGCAGTTATAAAGGGGCCCTCATCAGTGGCAACTGATGGATTACCATCAGCAGCAACACAAGGAGATAATGGATTACCATCATCAGCAGGATGTGGAGAGGGTGGAGCACCAGCAGCATTACCCTCACCAGCATTATCATTGTCTTGTGGCAACATAGCTGGTAATAGAGGGTGAAATGCTCCTTCATAATTAGTTTTCATTGAAGCAAACACTTTAGCTTTAAGTGCTCCTATGGGATGAAAGGTTCTTTCTTGGGTTATTATGCCTAAGATAATTTGTAAAAACCTAGGGTATATTAGAAACTTATGCCTTTTCTTTTGAACATTTTCAACCATGTTATCAAAAATAAACTTAGAAAAATTTT
>LBNU01033556.1:24275-57763 GCA_014162995.1 Artemisia annua
TTTCATTGCCTTGTGGCAACATAGCTGGTAATAGAGGGTGAAATGCTCCTTCATAATTAGTTTTCATTGAAGCAAACACTTTAGCTCTAAGTGCTCCTATGGGATGAAAGGTTCTTTCTTGGGTTCTTATGCCTAAGATAATTTGTACAAACCTAGGGTATATTAGAAACTTATGCCTTTTCTTTTGAACATTTTCAACCATGTTATCAAAAATAAACTTAGAAAAATTATAAGTTAAACCCTTTGAAAGACACACTATACCACAACCCAATTGGGTAGAGAATTGATCCCATCCTCCTGACTTGTTGCTTACACACTGAAGTAATGTGTGAACCAAAAATCTCCACATGGGGCAAAACTGATTCTTGTGCTACATGTCTGTTGCAGTACTTTGGAAGCCTACATCTCTTAACCCAGCAAGTATCTCTGCAGTGTTGGTGTAATAGACACCACCTTCATCATCCAAACGTAGTTGTGTTCTTATCAATGATTCCGTCACCACATACTCTGCTCCATCAATAGTTGCTACAATCTCTGTGTCAGACCTCTTTGTAGCAGTTGCCCAAAATTGTTTCACCAATGATTCATATATCACATTAGGAGAGTGTGTTAGAGCATAATGAATCTTGGAACGCTACAAAAACTCTACCATAGGATCATATTGTTCATGACCTTTTGTCTTAGTCAGAAAGGCAACCTTGTTATGATCTTTCTTGAATTAAAGAGATGCCATGTGAGGATTTTGTGATGAGTGGTTATGAATTAATCAAGTGGAGATTGGGTTTAAATTGGTTGATGAGGGAATGAGTTATTTTGGGCAAAGTGATTCGAATTAGGTTATAAAAGGAAGTTACTCAATCATGGCCAAGAATATCGGAACAACTTGTTGACCATATCTAACGTGTAAAATAACTTCATCATATTTCAAAATTAACCCTTCAGTAGAAACGATGGTCAATCTGCTGATCAATAGTCAATCAGCAGAATCAATGCAAGTGTAAAAATATCGTAAGTAAATATCTTGAGTTTTACTGTGCCACCGAACTCGCATTAATTACCATAAATCCTTGACTTTGCCTATAAAATATCCCCAAATCACTCGATATAGTTATCAATTACCCCCAATTATCAGCAAACCCTAATTTCTCAATAACCTCACAATTATCCACCAAAAACTCTCCAAATATGAATCCTATTGAGATCTCTTCTGATTCATCTTCATCTTCTGAAAACAATGGGTGGGGTAATTACTATCCACCCGGTTGCCCTGAGAAACCATGGCAAACCAAAGAAGAGGCTCGCAAAAAGAGGCATGACCTCAATGCTCCTTTCCATTTAACCTCTGATGAGGAATCTTCTGAGGATGAAGACCCATCTTTCATTCCTCCTCCTACACCCAAAAGAACTCAGTTACCACCCTCTGCTTCGTCCATCCAATTGGCTTCTTCTTGCTCTCGAACAAGGACTAGAAGGGCCAATCCATCTCTACAACCCTCTTCTTCACCATGGTCAAGGAAGTCTAACCTTCCACTTCCAAAATCACGGGAAGTAGTGATTGGTCTTCCTGCTCCAAGATCTGGTGCTTCATACCATGGACGCAAGGAAAAAGGCAAGAAGACAGAGGTGATGGGAAATGGAAAAGGGAAGATGGATTAGAAGATTGTGTGATGTTGCCAGATACCAAATATAAGTGGTATGATGTTGCCAGGGACCAAACATAGGTTCTTGAGCATCATCATCGTTTTCATCAATCCATCCTTTTCATCTTTGTCTTCAACATTTGTAATAGATGATAGGAGCTAGAATAAGTTTGGTAGATTATGTATAGGGATGGTCTTGTATTTTCCTTTGAAGTTGATTGTAAGCTGTAACTAGTTTCTTGAATGAATAAGCAACTTTTCTCATAGAACATCACTTGTACTTTACTTCAGTAGAAATACAGAGTATGACATAAAATATGCTTCAGCAGAAACACATTTTGACTTCAGTAGAAACTCTGATTATCACTTGTGTTACTTATCAGCAGAAACAAGCTTCAAGCTTACATGACCATATTCCCATTGAAACAATCTTGGTGAACTTGGACTTAAAAACAACAACTACTCATTAATGCATCCTGCAAAATAGACACAAAGTGGCAAACAGACCATACAAAACTCTAAAAAATGTTAGTTGGTTAGTGTTAACATAAACAATAATCTACAAAGTTTACAACTACAATCCTCCCCTGAGGCATATGCCTCCCCTAAGGCTTATGCCTCCCCTCAAACTTTGCATTCATGGATTAAGCATCCCAATATGGACAACTAAGTGTTGAAACCTAGGTCCATCAAAAGCTTTAGTCAATAAATCTGCCACCTTATCATCTGTGTGAATCTTAACCACTTTGATCAAATGTTTGTCATATGCATCTCTTATAAAGTGGTGCCTAATCTCAATATGCTTTGTTTTACTATGAAAAACTGGATTTTTAAAAATGCATATGGTACTTTGATTATCAATAAAGATTGTGGTATTCATGAAATTAAACCCATAATCTAGCAACTGATTCTGTATCCACAGTACCTGCCCACAGCAATTTGCAGCAGCAACATACTCTGCTTCAGTAGATGAGGTAGCAACAATAGTTTGTTTCTTGCATTGCCAAGAAATCAATCTTCTTCCAAGAAATTGGCAACCTCCAGTTGTGGACCTTCTATCCAAATTTGCACCAGCATAGTCACTATCACTATATGCTTCCAACTTGAAAGGAGACTCTTTTGGGTACCAAAGACCTAGATTAGGTTGGCCTTTGAGGTACTTAAAGATCTTTTTGACTGCATTCAAATGGGAAGTGAGTGGAGTAACCTGATGCCTTGAACAAGCACTCACAGCAAATGTAATGTCAGGCCTTGAAGCTGTCAAATACATCAATGAACCAATCATGGATTTGTATAAGTGAACATTCACAGCAGGATCTGGTTCAATGTTGTTCTTTGGTTTAGGAGCTTCATAAGGTGTAGTGGCAGTTCTGACACTTTCCATGCCAAACTTCTTCAAAATGTCCCTCACATATTTATCTTGACTAATAAATATACCATCTGGTTTCTGCTGAACTTGTAGACCCAAAAAGAAAGTAAGCTCCCCCATGGCACTCATCTGAAACTCACCATTCATCAAATTCTCAAATTCCCTGCACCAAGCTTCATTAGTGGAGCCAAAGATAATGTCATCCACATAAACTTGCACAAGTATGATATCACTGGAATTCTTCTTTAGGAAGAGTGTTTTGTCAATGGCACCCCTTCTGTATCCATGCTTCAGCAGAAATGCTGAGAGCCTAGCATACCAAGCTCTGGGTGCCTGATGTAGGCCATAAAGAGCTTTGACAACTTTATAAACATAGTAAGGATGATCTGGGTCTTCAAGACCTTTGGGTTGAGTGACATAGACTTCTTCTTCAATCTCACCATATAAGAATGCACCTTTCACATCCATCTGATAAACCATAAAGCCCATATAAGATGCATAGGCCAAGAAAATCCTAATGGCCTCAACTCTAGCAACTGGGGCAAAAACCTCATCATAATCTATCTCTTCTTCTTGCCTGAACCCCAGAGCTACCAACCTTGCTTTGTTTTTGACCACTATTCCCCTTGCATCCCTTTTATTCTTCAAAATCCATTTTGTCCCAATTGCATACTTTCCATCTGGTAGAGGAACCAATATCCAAACTTGCTGATTCTTGAATTGTAGCATTTCCTCTTGCATTTCTTCAAGCCAACTTGAATCTGCTAGAGCTTATGGGACACTGGTTGGTTCCATTTGAGAGAGAAAACAAGCAAACAGACAATGTTGAAAGTCTGTGTGATTGTCTCTTTGCTGATTTGAGACATATGAAATAAAAGCAACTTCTCCATACTTAGTCTATTTCACTGTGCTTCTAGTTCGAACAGGGTCATGAGGATCACCAATAATATTTTCCTGTGGATGTAGAATGTTGATCCTTTTTGTTGCATTGGGGTTGACATCAATTGTGGTGTCAAGATTGGTCACTGTTGGTTCAAAAACACTGTCATAGGAAGATGAGGTGAAGATGCCAGCTTTGGGTTGGTGATTACCAAGATCTGAGGGACTTGGAAATCGTGTATATAATTTGAGACATATGAAATAAAAGCAACTTCTCCATACTTAGTCTATTTCACTGTGCTTCTAGTTCGAACAGGGTCATGAGGATCACCAATAATATTTTCCTGTGGATGTAGAATGTTGATCCTTTTTGTTGCATTGGGGTTGACATCAATTGTGGTGTCAAGATTGGTCACTGTTGGTTCAAAAACACTGTCATAGGAAGATGAGGTGAAGATGCCAGCTTTGGGTTGGTGATTACCAAGATCTGAAGGACTTGGAAATCGTGTATATGGTTCTCCAAATTCTGTGGACACCCTGGTAGAAATGGGAGTATATGCAACAGGATTGTCAGCAGATTTGGTAATGTCAGGAGAAACAGGGGAACTGTCAGCAGAATCTTGGTTTCCACTGACTGCTGGTGCTGATTGTCTAAGGAGTGCTTCAGCATCTTTTGCAAACTTCTCACCAACTCTCTTAGCTTCTTGAGTGGCTGCATGCTCTTGCTTCTTGAGTCTAGCAAGATCCTCTGCATATTGTGACTCTTCTTCATTCTTATCAGGAGAATCTTTTGCACCATTACCTGCAAACTAGTTAGGAGGAAATGAAGGTACAACAATGGTTTGTTCATCAAGCTGAGACTCATCTTCTGAGTCATCATCCAGGACACCTGCATTGTTAGAGGAAGATTCTTGTGTACCTGCAGATTGGTTAGTGATGAGACAAAAAGTGTTACGCTTTTAGGGGGTCATTTAAGCCCTAATTCGTATAAATGTGATCAAATATTGCCCTAAGTCGTTCCTTTTGTCATTTTAGGTACTTTTGAGAGGAATTCTGGAAAACATGCATATTCGGACGTTTTTGGAGCATAAAAGTGAAGAAAACGACAAAGTCTCAAATGATGAAGATTTACAACCTGACGGCGTCAGAAGTCACAAGGTGACGCCGTCAGAAAGCCTTGACAAAAGAGTGGAAACCAATTATCAAATGACGGGCCAGAGGAAATTTTGGATTTAACACCTGACGCCGTCAGGTGTTAGGAAAAGTAGGCCGTCAGGAGTAAAGTTAAAGAGTGACGGCCCAGAAGGATTTATAAGGTGACGGCGTCAGAAGTGGATCTAGGCCATCCGAGAAACCTAATGGCGGCGAGCTGACGGCGTCAGCCCTTATAACCTGACGCCGTCAGAGTGTAAAATCTATATATAGTTTTCTAATTTTCATTCATTATGTGTGGAACTTTGTGGAGAACTTTTAGGGCAAACCCTAAAGACGAATTTTCTATGACTTTTAGGGTTTCCAACCCTTGGAACCCTAGTGCTTAATTAAAGATAAGTCTTCACTTTAATTCAATCAATATGTCTATGTGTTGGTTGTCTATCTATCTTGCTTGTCTTTTAATTAACATGAGTAGCTAAATTCTCTAGTGTTTGCTTAGATCTAATGAAACCTAACTATTGATTATTGGTTAATTGGTGTGTGTTGTTGTTTGTTGGGATGATTGTTTCATCGATGTTAGGCTCAAGAAAACTGGCCAACCTCCTTTATGTTAACGTGCTTGAACGTCTTGGGAAACATGTAGTCGAGGCATACTAGGCTATTAAGGTAGTATTTAACGCATGAGCCACTATTTACAACCCCTATGGTTGTGCCGTGCATGGCATAGGGCGAGACAAGAGCTCATAGAATTGGAGAGATATGTATGCCACTCCATGAGTTATTAGGAATACACCCTTCATCCACACAAGTAACACGCATATCAATTAACCGGTAAAAGATAGTTAGGGAGTAATGAAATCTAAGTAAACACAATTTTCTCCATATTGTTTTCACAACCACAATAGTTTAGATATTTATTTTATTTTAATTTGCATAAGTAGTAAACTTGGGTTAGTTGACTAGCAACTAATTCCGCCCTTCCTCTAAAAACCGAGATTTTAATTGCTTTCATAGAAATATAAAAATACAAAAAGAATCTTCCTTCCACCTTTAGACCTATTAGATTAGCTTTCCTATCCTAACGAACACTATTCCCTGTGAGAGAACGATTAATCCCCCGTACTTACCACTATCCTATACTACATCGGTCAGGTACACTGCCTGGTGGGGTTGTAAGCCTCTTGAGATCCCTCGAGAGGTAAAACCTGTTGTAAGGTCACAAAACCACGCATCAGTTAGCAACAAATCTAGTATAACCCAAATAATCTGTTAAGTAATCCAGGTCAAAATACCAAGCATGACCTTGACCCTGAACATTAGGCTTTTCTTCTAGATATCTCAGGTTAAGAGTCTCCTCTATCCTTTTAGCATTTAGATTATATACCCTATATGCCTTACTATGAGCTGAATATCCCACAATGTACCCCTCATCAGCTTTTCCATCAAATTTTCCAAGTGGATCACTAGTGTTCAAAATGGTCACTTGACAACCAAAAGGTTTGAGGTAATGAATATGAGGAACTTTCCCAGTGAGAAGTTCATAAGGTGTCTTGAAATGAGGTCTAGTGATGGATACCCTGTTCAAAACATAACAAGCAGTACATACTGCTTCAGTCCAGAACATTGTGGGTAACTTAGAGTCTGCAAGCATTGATCTTGCTGCCTCTATTAAGGTCCTATTCTTTCTTTCAGCAACCCCATTTTGTTGTGGGGTTCTTGGATTGTTATAGTCCCTTTGTATCCCTTTAGACTTACACAGTTCTATTAAAACAACATTTTTGAACTCTATCCCATTATCCTACCTAATGTCTTTAACCTTTTTGTTTAGCTGGTTTTCAACAAGGGTAAAAAATTCTTTTAAAATTTGAGATGTTTCATCTTTAGTTTTCAGAAAGAATACCCAACAAAACCGGCTATAGTCATCAGTGATTACCAAGCAGCAATACTTATGATCAATACTTCTGACTTGAGTTGGACCAAAGAGATCCATATGCAGCAACTGAAGAGGTTCTGAGATAGTGCTCACAGCTGTAATGGATTTGTATGAGGCTCTGTGTTGCTTTCCTTTGTTGCATGCAACACAATTGTGCTCATTGGTGAAAACTTTGGAAGGAAGTCCTTGAACTAGACCAAGTTTAGAAAGCTTGTTAATGGTCTTGAAGTTCACATGAGCCATCCTTCTGTGCCATTTTGTAGATTCATCCAGGGATGCTTTAGCCACCAAACATGTTAGATCACCTTCAGGTTGAACATCATTCATGTTGAATGTGTATAAATTGTTGTTTCTGGGAACTCTCAGCAGAATTGAAGTATCTTCTGGAAGTTTGAAGTCTTTAGAGAGCACAAGACATTCGTCCTCAGAGAAGAATACTTTGTTCTTTGTGTCACAAATTTGTGATACTGAGAACAAGTTAAAGTGTTGCAGTTCCTTTACATAATACACATTCTCAAAATCCAACTTTGGTGTTCTAATAGTTCCTCTTCCTGTGATTCTACCATCTCCTCCACCAAAAGTCACATTGCCTCCTCCTTCTATGGGTACAAAATTAATCATCTTTTCTTTGTTTCCTAACATGCTCCTGGAACAACCACTATCTACTATGCCAACATCTTTACTCTTAAGAGGATGATCCTACAATAACAAAAAATATATACAAAATATAAGTACACTTTGGAGACTCAAGTCATCATTGACTTGAGCCTGCCTTGTGGATCATGAGAATTAGGCCATGTAGATGAATAAGATCCACCATTGTTCTTGGACCTTCTGTTATATTTAGGTCCCTTGTTAATCCAAGAACAACCTGCTGAGGGCTTCACAGCAGTATCCCAGTATCCCCTGCCCACATACATTTAGTCAAAACATCCAGGCCATTAACCAATCTGAAAATTAGAACTAGTTGGTCTCACATTTGGTCTAGCAACAGATCTTCTCCAAACAAATGGAAAACATATATCAGCAGAATTGTGTCTGCTGGCTTTAAATGTTGCTTGTGGAACATAAGTTGGTATGTCATTGATATTTCTCCACATTTGTCTAGGTTTCTTCTGACTAGTACATACACCCATTCTTTGCTCATGAAAATTACAATCCTTAATCAAATGAAATTTACTTCCACAAACAAAACATTTATTCTTTTTAGAAGATTTATTCAAAGTGAAAGATGTTCTATTAAAAGCATTCAAACTACAAACATTGATAGAATTGTTTTTGACAGAATTAAAAGCATTGTTTTGCAAAGAATTAAATAAAAAGTCTTCAGAGGAAACTGTCTTTGAATTTGATTCATCAGCAGCAACTCTAACAGGCTTGTATGGAGACTTGGGTGAAGGCTTGGGTGAGGTCTTGGGAAGGTCTGACTTTTCACTTGAATCACAACTGGTATAGGCAGTAGACCCTTGGTCAGAAGACTTGTCACTAGTAGAACAAGAGACAAAGTCAGCAGAATTAGAATTAGGGTCTGGCAAGTCACTTGACTTTTTGCCATAAAGATGGTGTGATCCATCAAAGTCTACAGTAATGGAGAGGTCAGTGGGCATGCGTTCTCCTCTATTAGGTCCAGGCACAGCATGTAATTTACCTTCTTTAACATAATTAGCTAATCCTGCTTGTGCTGTTCTACCAAGGTCATTCCTAGCTTCTAAACCAACATATTTTTTATAAGGGTTTTATATCAGATAGGTTACCCAACTTTCCAACTTTATTCACCTAAGTTACCAAACTTTTTTTTTGTTCACTTAGGTTACTGAACTTTTGGGTAGCATACACCTCATATTTTCAGTGTAATCCGAGTAACCTGAACGTACATTTTTTGGTAAGTTAAGTAACATGAATGTCATGTTTTTACATGTTCCAGTGATGTTTACGTACATTTTGGTAAGTTCAGTAACCTAGGTGAACAAAATCGCAAAGTTTGGTAACCCATTTGCACAAAAAAATAGTTGGGTAACTTAGGTGAACAAAATCGCAAAGTTTGGTAACCTATCTGATATAAAACCCTATTTTTTAAAGCCTAAACCTATTCCAGAGTTTACAGCTTGACTACTATATAGACAACTAGCTAGATTATTACCTGATATTAACCATTGTTTATGTGTAGCTATTTCCTTGTCTAGCTTCTCTTTTAGTACTTGGTTTTCAGATTCTAATTTAGCATTTACTTTCTTAGTGTATGTCAACTCATCTTGTGCACATTTTAAATCTCTCTCCAACACTCCTATTTTCTCTTCATAAATAACCTCATTCTTTTGAAACCAAATTTTTTGTTTTTCTAAAGTTCTTAAACCATTTTTGTAAGCCTCAAGTTCTTTATAACATTCATTGTATTTTGGTTTCAGTTCATCATAAGATACCTTAAGCTCATTATATTTTACACTACAACCAAAAACACAAATATGTACCTGTGAGATGCCCATAAAGGAAACTTGATCATGATGATCTTCTGTATCACAGCTGGCCAGTAATCCACTCTGATCAGCTTCACCATCATTACGTTCATGAGTCTTCCAGTCAACATGATCATCCACAGTCACCAAAGCTTTGGAAGGTCCAGCTTTGGAAGTTCCAACCTCCCCTTGATTCTGCTGATAGGTAGAATACCTAACCTCATCAGTAGTCTTCCTATCCTTGCACTCTCTTGAGAAGTGTCCCATCTGTCCACAAGTATAGTACTTGATCTTTCTTCTGTCAAACCTAGCTGGATCTCTTCCATTGAAACCAAACTTTCTCCCAGACTTGTTCTCAAACCTCTTGATGTTCAATGAGAGCATAGCCACCTGCCACTTCAAGTTCATTTCTTCCATATCCAACGGATCCACCTGTTCAAAGTCCTCATAAGCCAGTTGTTGCTGAGTTTCATAGTTCATGCATATCTGAAAGGGAGGGTGGAAGGTGGAGAGTAAAAAAGGTGCTTCTCGATCACAACATACTTGGACGTGGTTGAAAGTCCGTCGGAGGAGGTGGGTAGTATTGGATTTAGTGGTGGTGTATGAAGATGAAGCTGAGGAAATTGGGCTTGAAGTATGAGTCATCATATTGGAGGTGGAACTTACAAAAGCTGAGTGAGTGGGAGTGGAAGAACGAATGGGACTTCTGACATCTGGCTCAAGAGTTTTAAGCTTGTTCTACAGATCATCAAAAGACATCATATCCAGTTCACCCTTAGCTTTGAGTGCAATGCTTACTTGTAGCCAAGATGGAGGTAAGGATCTCAAGAATTTTGCATTGCAATCTTCATTGTCTGGCCTGGCCTGCAGCTGATTCAACTGACTCAAGATCCTGTGGAATCTGTCATATCCCTTGTGGATACCTTCTTCCTCTGTGACATGAAATTCTTGAAACTGCTGCTTGAGCATTGATTTCCTCATCCTTCTTGACTCTTCATTCCCACCAAACCTAGCTTTGATGGCCATCCAGATATCTTTGGCATCATGCATGAAGTGAAAGTCACCCATGTGATCATCTGGTATAGCTTGATGGCGAATTGTCACACCTAAGTGATCATTTTACCTGGTACCATGAATGTAGGTAATCCACACCTAAGTGATGCAATGAATGTAGGTAACAAAGTACCCAAGTAATGTAGGTATCATGCCATACCCGAGCAATGTAGGTATCCCTATACCCATGAAATGTAGGTGGTTACGCACCCATGCTATGAACTATATTGTGATATAAAACCATGTAAAGTGAATATGCACTCATGATGAAATGAAGAGATGCTATCGTGATGTAGTTATAGTCTAGGGTGTAAAAGACAACCTAGTTCGCTATAACCTTTGCTCTGGTACCAATCTGTCACACCCTAGATTTTACCTGTTAAATGGCAGCGGAATTGAATTCTCGGGTGTAACAATCATGGCATCTCATACAAGGTTACATTGAACGACCTAAAGTGTCGTTTTGTAAATACAACGTTTGATCATTTTATTAAAAACATAAAAGTTTACAACATAGGTCCCAAGTGGTTTTACACATTCATTGAAAATAAAAACGACAAGATCAAACGGTTCATAAGTGCATTGAAGTAAACAGTGAGACGCATCGACTCCTCGACTCCATGATGGTTCATATGCAAGTCATATGTTGTTATCTTAGTAACCTGAAAAAAACATTGCTAAAACGGTCAACAATAATGTTGGTGAGAAATCATAGGTTTATGAAAATGAATGTTGTACGATAACCATAAGTATAAGGGAATGACGAACTGTCACAAAATGCAATGACGAACTGTCACATAATGGAATGACGAACTGTCACATAATTGATAAAATTGTACATTATCTCTTAAGCTCATGACCCCGAAGCTAGACTGTAGGTAATGCCCCTCAAGAGTGCTTTGCCAGACACTCTAATAATGATCAAATGAAATGCATCCGTTTGACTGTTGGTAACCCCAACACGGATGGAGGCGTCACCCTCAATAGATCTATCCACTCACTCTCGCTTAAATACAATTAACGGTTCATGATAGGGGACTTAAAACATGGCAATGTAGTAACTTAAGTAATGTATATGGATTTGATACTTAGGCTCGTATGAAAAAATGGTGCAATGTATTCTCCCCCGTGGGATTTGAAAACAATAAAAATGTAAACGGGGTAAACCTTTATTTGAACTTATATACACAATAAATTGTATTAACAAAGCAATATCTATCAAAATACCCAATGTTTACAAAAATTATATTTTTATAATTTTTACAACTTTATTATATCCCGTATTGTCCCGTTATATTTTATTTTTAATTAACCCGGTACCCGATAACGCTAAAATTACAAAACTATGCACTAAACGGTACCCCGTAAAAACAATATTGTACAAAAATGACCAAGACACCACCTCTCCATGAGGTGGCCGGCCAAGAGGTGTCTTAGGACACATGGTGTCCTCATAATCACCCAACAAAACCATTACTACCAAATTAAAATTCTCATAGTTGCATGTTATAGAAAGGTGATCAAAAAAAAAATTATTTTCTCTCTTGTTTCTCCCTCTCTAGCTCACGGCAACATCACACCAACAAGAAGAAGTATCAAAATTTCAAGAACAAGTATATAAACAAGTGTTAGTTGTGATCTATTACAAGGTTTTGTAATATAAACCTATAGATTACTTAGGTTTTCTTCTTTAAAAGTTCCAAATCATCTAAGTAAGTTCATCACCTATTTTTACAAGTTCTACCATGAATTCCTTGCTAGGTTTATGTACAAATCTCATTTTTGAACTTGCATGTAGAAGTCTATACCACAAAAACCTAAATTTCTATCATTTTATGTGTAAAATGAATTCCTTATGAAACCTTGGTGAAATGATTGAAATGGTGATGTTAGGGAACCCATGACACCTTGAGAAGGTGTATGGTAGATTAAGGGATGAGTTGATGTTGTTAGTAGTGGATTTGGACAAGTAAAAACTAGGAAAAACTATTTTTGGAACTATATATAAAGCTTCTGTCCTTAATTTCAAAATTGGGTAAACTCAGTGAGNATTCAAAAAAGTATATGCTACACATATGTCGGACTATGCGCTCGTATAGACTCGATGACCGCGCGATAATTGAGTCCACTGAGCACTTTTGTAGCTTGCTGCAACTAGCTTCTTTTGTGATTTCCTTGTTAGTTAGTCTATGGCTGTGAAGCGGGATAAGAATGCCACCTCTACCAGAGGTTTGCCCCTGGAACACTACCTAACAAAACACCTTTCAAGGTTCATACAAAACAGAGTTTTGATGCAGCGTATAATTTTGTAGCCGTCCTCGGCTAAAACCCCAACACGGATGGCAGGGCGTCAAACCCTCAAAATAGGTTCGCCTTTATGAATACCACTCTCGAACACATATCTCGACACGCACAGCTGTTATTAATGAATAAAACGTGAATAAGACTGGCTTCATGGATAGAAGGTGGAGAATGAAAACATTGCGAGAAGTTACAAGTGCAAGAACTAATATCTTATAAAGTCTTGGGTTATTGCAACGTCAATAGATATTATACACAACAATGAGAGAAGCGGTTCTCGTAATCTAGATTAAACCATGAGTAGACAGAGTTTATTTCGCTCTCCACTTCCGTGGGAACCTGAAAAAATATTTAGATGTATTTAAACGGCGAGTTATATGATACTCACTCGAAGGAAGGTATCAGAAATTTCGTAGAACAAATTACTGCAAAATTGCTATATGAACTGAAGAAAAATGGAGGTGCAACTCCCTAGCCGCACTAAAATGAATGCAATTTCTTTTTTTGAAATGGGTCCATGTGCATTGGCCTATCCCGCTATACCGGACTCGTTTTGTATTCAAGCATATGTTATTGTTGTCGAAAATATAATTATATATTTGTAGTGAATATTACATGTTCATATAACTAATAATGTTATAAACTAGTTATATAGTGAAATATGATATTAGACGTAAAATACTAACAACTTTAAGAAAAAAATTTGAAAGTACGGTTAAAATGATTCGGAACTAGTTTAACAGTGATATAGAGAGTTAGGAAGTAATTTTTTTGCTTAGCACACTATGGTCAGGAGTGATTGGCTTCCCAAAGTGTCCAGATTTTATGCTAATGTCGAGAAGTATGGTATTTTAGGCTAAAAGCTGCCAGTTTCTGGGCGTTTTATGAATATTTGGATAGCAATGTAGATTACTCATCTTAAGCAAATAACGAACGTTTTATGAAATATGAAAACTAGGCCAGGTGCTCTACTTTGTTATTGGTCCAAAACTCCAAAACTGAAGCTTAGCGAGATACCTCCAAAACATGGTGTTTCCTAGGTATACTTAGAAAATTTTCTGGTAAGTGGCTGGTAATATTAATAGTGAAAATAATAACTTTCGAAAATCATACTAATTCGTTATAAGGCCCAATTTTTCAAAGTTCTTTATATCACCGGAAAAGGTAAAAAGGTATACTTTTTTTTTGGCAAGTTGGGGTTGGCTCGTTTTGACCAAGTTTTTAAAAAAAAATTCGTAGCATCAAGCAACACATTTCCGGAAAATGAAAGTACGTTATTTGTTTGGCATTCTCGTTTATAAGTCCGTTTTTCGATAAAAGGCAAAAAAAAAAAAAAAAAAAAAAAAAAAAAGTTTAACGCTAAGAATGTTTTTCAGTCTTGGGTCGCAAAATTGAACCAAAACTCACTGAGGTTTGGTACATTAGGTTAAAAACTAATAACTTGTCTTATTATTTATATACAAATAAATAAATAAGTGTAACTTGAAAATATATATCTACGAGTGGAATAGAATGCAAATGATGTCGTGATGCAATGTAGACTAACCCTAGTCTATGAACTGTACGATGAATGATAATGTGACTTAACCTACCCGGTTTCATCAAATGAATACCCGTAAACCCTGTTTACGTGAAATGTTGAATTGAAATTCAATGAATAGGAAATGTCGGGACTAAGGAATTGACCTAGAAATTGCGAATTGTGACATTCTCCCCTCCTAACAGGAATCCAGTCCCTGGATTCGGTTCATGTTGGTCTCGGGAGTGGTATTGGTGAAATGATGTGGATAATTGAATATCATAATAGAATTTGACTCTGTTTCATTGTATGACCTTACAGTCCATGATTTCTACTGGTTCTTCCACAAGGTTCAATTTTGTCATTGAGTTGGATTTCTTCTATTGAAAGATAAGTAATTCATCGAATAATCACTTCTTACTTGTTTCATGAATATGTGTTGGACTAGTGAATTGGGCTTTTTCCGACTTCGGTCTGTTAATAAGTGATTAGCACTTCGACCATAAAGTGCTTTCAAATGATGTGATCCTTATGTTCATGTGATAACTATTGTTGTAATCTGTCACAAGTTTTATAAAAGATTGACCAAAAGGAATTGCTTGTCAAAGCGATAAGTGTCTTAGAAAAATATTTCTTACAAGATGTATGATTTGTATAATTGTAGTTTGGAGGGAATTCATTGAAAAGTGTAGGCATTAAAAATGATGAAATAGTCGGGTGGGTATGTCTACATGTATGTGTTGATGTCTAACATCTAATTTGGATAATGCCTATTGGTGAGATCATGTTCACTTGAAGGTTCTATAGTCCGATTTAGAAGGCTGGATTCATCTTTATAGTGTTGCTTAGTGAGCATTTGTATCGATACGAATCTTGTAATTCGGGTAGGCTAGTACTTTCGAGATGATAGAATCTTGACAACTAGGTCAGTGATAATCATGATTCCTGTTGAGTTTTCGAATGATCTTAATGTATCAAGGAATTCTTCTCAAAAATGGCATGTAAAGTCTTTCTAGGAAAGTTATTGGTAATATCCACTTATGAATTTAGTGAGTAGTGAGACTAGAGAATGGTAAATGATAGTGATAGTGAGAATGTAAGGTAGCCTGTTGAGACTCGAATGTCTCAGTGTCGTAACTGATTGTCTCCTCTAAATTGGTCTCATGTGAAGTTACAATGGAAGTCATTGCCCGATGATGGTGAATACCCCAAGAATATCGAGGAATAGTTGGCATAGGTTCATTGGTAGATAGAAAAACATCCTACGAGTCTAAGTCTGGAGAAGTATTGATAAGGTAGGAGAAGGAGAACACGGCTCAATGGTAATTGTGACTTAGTGAGACTGTAATGAATGAGGGTACCATAATGTAAGTGTACTGTGTATATATGTGTATGTTCATGAGATGTTGTGTTTATGTATTCATATGAATTTTTGGCGTTTCAGAAATTTTTTAAGACTCGCCCCGAACATAATCCTAACATAACTGCTCAAAGTATTTCAAAATTCACCTTTGAGTCAGACATAGGTGATCAGTCCATGTCCCACTGTCCCTGGTCGAATATAGGTGATCAGTATATATCCTACCGAGGTTAAATGAATTTTGCAATACTTGGCTCAGCTATACTCGTAATATGTCCAAGACTCCTTGAAAATGTTTAGACAGCAAAGGCGATGTCAAACCACTCAGTTGCAAGTCCCGCCCATACAAGACTTGTAACCTGTGTTTTCACACTCCATTGCACAACACATGTAAAATGAATGAAAGTGACCCGTGTAATGTAGTGTAGGTGATCGCACACCCAAGTGATGCCATGAATGTTGGTGATCCACACCTTGCCATGAATGTAGGTGATCCATACCTAAGTGATGTAGGCAACAAAGTACCCAAGTAATGTAGTGTATTTCTATACCCATGAAATGTAGGTGGTTACGCACCCATGTAATGTAGGTATCATGCCGTACCCGAGCAATGTAGGTATCCCTATACCCATGAAATGTAGGTGGTTACGCACCCATGTAATGTACTGTATTGTGGTATAAAACCATGTAAAGTGAATATGCACTCATGATGAAATGATGAGATGCTATGATGATGCGGTTATAGTCTAGGGTCCAAGATACAACCTAGTTCGCTATAACCTTAGCTCTGATGCCAATCTGTCACACCCTGAATTTACCTGTTATATGGCAGCGGAATGGAATACCTGGGTGTAACGAACAGGGCATCTCATACAAGGTTATATTGAACGACCTAAAGTGTCGTTTTGAAAATACATCGTTTGATCATTAAAACATTCAGAGTTTACAAAATAGGTCCCATAATGGTGTTACAAGTTCATGAAAAATAGTTCAACTTGATCAAACGTTACATAAGTGCATAAAATGAAAGGTAAGACGCGTCGACTCTTCGACTCCATGATGGTCCATATGCAAGTCACATGTTGTTATCTTAGTAACCTGAAAATACATTGCTAAAACGGTCAACAATAATGTTGGTGAGAAATCATAGGTTTAGGAAAATGAATGTTATACGATAACCATAAATATAAGTGTATGACTACCCGTCACATGATTGTATGACTACCCGTCATATGGTTGTAAAATTGTACAATATTACTTAAGCTCATGACCCCGAAGCTAGACTGTAGGTAATGCCCCAAATGGAGTGCTTTGCCAAACACTTGGAATGATCAAATGAAATGCATCCGCTTGACTGTTGGTAACCCCAACACGGATGGAGGCGTCACCCTCAATAGATCTATCCACTCACTCTCGCTTAAATACAATTAACGGTTCATGATGGTGGGGACTTAAAACATGGCAATGTAGTAACTTAAGTAATGTATATGGATTTGATACTTAGGCTCGTATGAAAAATGGTGCAATGTATTCTCCCCCGTGGGATTTGAAAACAATAAAAATGTAAACGGGGCTATGAAAACTCACCTCAAGGAATGGCATAATATGGAATGTATGAACTGAAGTAATGAGGTGCAACTCCTAGCCGCAACCTAAAATGAATGCATGTAATCTACTTTAGATTATGAAATCGGTTCATGTATGCACTTGCACTATAATCTATACCACTCGTTTTTGTATTCAAAATATATATTGTTGGCGAAAATATAATTTACATCTTCGTATAAGGTCATGGTGATTATTACATGTTCATATGGTTTGATAATGTTATACGGTAGTTATATAGTGAAATATAGTGAAATTTAGCTTTTAGACGTAAGATACAACACTTAGACAATTTTTGAAATACGGTTAAAAATGGCTTCGGAAAACTAGTTGTAAATCAGTGAATATTGAGAGTTAGGAAATAAAATTGGTATTTCTGGAAAGCCTAGCACCAAGCCTCAAAATGTTCAGGAGTGAAGTTTTGCTCAAAGTGTCTAGATTTTATGCTAAATGGTCGAGAAGTATGGTATTTTAGGCTAAAGCTGCCATTTCTGGGCAGTTTTTATGAATATTTGGATGGCTGTAGATTACTCATCTTAAGTCCAAATGACGAACGGCTTTTTGATTTGAAAACTAGGCCAGGTGCTCTAACTTTTGTTCCTTGTGGTCCAAAACTCCAAAACTGAGTCAATTGACGGGAAAATGGCTCTCAACATGGGTGTTTCTAGGTATACTTAGAAAATTTTCTGGGTAAGTGCTGGTAATTTATAAGTGAAAATAATAACTTTCGAAAAATCATAACTAATTCGTTATAAGGCCGATTTTCAAGTTCTTTATATCCCCGGAAAGGTAAAAAGGTATACTAACATATTTTCAATAGTTTGGCAAGTTTTGAAAAGGTCTAAGGCTCGTTTTTGACCAAGTAAATTCGTACATCAGCAAGCACATTTCCGGAAAATGTATAAGTCTAGTAGTATTTTGTTTTTGGCATAATTTCTTCGTTATAAGTCCATTTTTAGCGGTTCAAAAGGCCATAGTTTCATCTAAGGATGTATTTTCTATATCTTGGATCCAAAATTTACCAAAGTTCACTGAATTTTTCCAATATTTAAAATAGGGACAGAAGGTTAACATATGGTTCCAAAAATGATTTTAACTAGTTTGTACATGTCCAAATCCACAACTAACAACATCAACTCATCCCTTAATCTACCATACACCTTCTTAAGGTGTCATGGGTTCCCTAACATCACCATATCAATCATTTTACCAAGGTTTCATAAGGATTCATTTTACACATAAAATGATAGAAATTTAGGTTTTGTGGTATAGACTTCAATATGCAAGTTCAAAAATGACAAAAGTACATAAACCTTGCAAGGAAATTTTGGTAGAACTTGTAAAAATTGGTGATGAACTTACTTGAAAACCTATAACTTTTATGAAGAAAACCTAACAATCCATAGGTTTATATTGCAAAACCTTGTAATGGATGGTGACTACTACTAGTAAATAATGTTGTTCTTGAAAAATACTTGGTCTTTCTTGGTCTTGAATATGGAACGAGCAAGAGAGGAACCAAAGGAGGAAGAGAGCAATTTTCTTGATCTAATTTGTTTCACCTTGCATGTATGTGTAACTAGTTAGGTGTACAAGGTTTTTGTATAAGTGTTTAGGGACCAACATGTGTCTTATGACACCCCAAAACCAGCCACCTCAAAGAGGTGGGGATATTGTGTAGATTTTTGTACATTATTTGTTTTACGGGGTACCGTTTAGTGCATAGTTTGGTATTTTTAGCGTTATCGGGTACCGGGTTAATTAAAAATAAAATATAACGGGACAATACGGGATATAATAAAGTTGTAAAAATTATAAAAATATAATTTTCATAAACATTAGGTATTTTGATAGGTATCTCTTTGTTAATACAATTTATTATGTATATAAGTTCAAGTAAAGGTTTATTATTTGGTTAACCACCAAAAATAAATAATATATAGTTTTATAACCTTAGTGGAAAAATAACTAATATAAAAATATATTAGTGCCCTAGTGGAATTTGTTTGGTACATTAGGTTAAAAACTAATAACTTGTCTTATTATTTATATACAAATAAATAAATAAGTGTAACTTGAAAATATATATCTACGAGTGGAATAGAATGCAAATGATGTCGTGATGCAATGTAGACTAACCCTAGTCTATGAAATGTACGATGAATGATAATGTGACTTAACCTACCCGGTTTCATCAAATGAATACCCGTAAACCCTGTTTACGTGAAATGTTGAATTGAAATTCAATGAATAGGAAATGTCGGGACTAAGGAATTGACCTGAAAATTGCGAATTGTGACAAGAATAGTTCTGGCTTTATTTTCCCTCTGCAAAGCTAGAATTTCTTCAGCAGTTTTAGGATCTACGTGGTACATTCTTCCTTCCTGATCAACTGCAGTCTTCTTTGGACTATTACCCTTAAGGATAACCTTCCAAAGATTGTAATCAACGTTAGTGATCCAATTCTGCATCTTCATAGCCCATAATTCATACTCTTCCTTTCTTTAGGTATGGGAATTTTGCATTGCTGTTAGTGAGATTGAGTTGTTGTAAGGATGAGGTGTTTTGATTTTGTGTAACTTCTGATTCAGAGTCTGATCCAGTCATTGTTTTTGGTTGTATTGGTTAAGAAGGTGTAAAGAGATGATGTTCTTAGTATCACAGAGACTCTCCCGAGGCTCTGATACCACTTGTTGAAATAAAGACCTTGATAGATCTTTGAGCACTCGTGAATCGTTAGCAATGTTTATGTAATCACAAACACACTAATAGAAAGTCTCTAATACTTGTATTATAAAGCGGATGCAAACACAAGTAAGAACATAGAATACTAAAAACTCTTTGATCCTCTATGGATCTTTTATAAAAACTAAAAACTTGTTTTTCAACTCGTACATAAAATATAATAATATGTTTCTTTTATAGACAAGGAACCCTAAACCTAAACTGTTTCACAAGAAACGTATATTCTATAAACTATAGAAGATATGCATTATAATATCCTAATAAAGCGCATTCATATCCTAACTGAATTACAAAATACGCAGTTTATCTTTATCCGCAGAAACATAATATGCGAAAACTATACTTTCGCAGAAACACTTCTTCAGTAGAATCTAGCTCTTCAGCAGATTCCATCAGCAGTATCCTTCAGCAGAATTCTCTCTTAGCAGAATTCCCAACACATTATCTTGTAACACAACCATTCATGCTACAAGGAAAATGAAATACATAGAATATATAGTGTGTATTATTCTTAAATATGTATTTTAGTTTGGAGTGATGATTTTAAGTAGTGTGAGCAAAGTTTACATATGTTGTTATTTTGCTCATGTTTGGTTTTTCGGAGATGACACATTTATCCATTGTACTACAATGTAAATTTCTTGAATATTTCGGATGAAACATCCAAGTTGTCAATCCTACTTCAATGTATATTTTATGAATGTGTTTGCTAAATATTTGGAACACAACTATTGAATAAGTAGACTCATTATGACATCATATTCACAAGTGTGAGTTATGATCCGATGCATATTCTTATCGTCTTGGAAAAGGATTTTGTTATTTTCATATCAATCGAGTGTGATTGAGTATCTAGATTCAAGACTATATCCTTTGTTGTAATTTGATATAATCTTGAAACTAAACAAATAATAATCCAATTTCTTGTCCACACTCAAAAATATATCAATTAGATTTGATAAATATATCAACCATAATTTGAATAATGAATTGATATAATATCAAGATCTTTCTTGACCCTCACGAACACTCATTTAAAATAGATAGACATTTTGATAGTGTGTTCCATTAATCCTAAGATTATTTATGAGTGAGGTTAGTGAATGATTGAAAGTTGACTTATTACTTCATTATTATTATATGGTGTGTTTATATGAAAGACTATTCATTGTTACGTATAATGAACACACTTAGATTTTGAAAATACTTTTTCTTTTATATAACTACTAATGTTTTAAGACAATCCAATTTCTATTATTTAAACAACCTAAGGTAAAACAAGGTAATTTGTTAAAAATATTTAAGTGTGTTATTGAGAATATATTAAATTGTTTGAAATATTTAGGTGACTAAATTTAACTCATTTACAAGATGTTTGAGTAATATTAAGCCATCTATACCTATATGCAATGCAAGCATAATATAGCAATCCTAACGCAAGAAATCTAGCGTAAGATCTAGTTAAGAATAAACCGGAAAACTAGCTATAAACTAATAGGGCACATATGCTTAGATATACAATTAGCTAAACTTCAAATAGCAAAGATTATCTAATATATTCTATTAACAAAATATAATCACAAAGAAGTTCACATAACACATAAAACACTTGTCGTTGTTTTGTGTATTATATACACCAATGATTACTTAGCTCGATTTTATTTGAAAATAAAATAGTTTCCTTCCCATTCTATAATTTAATTAAGATCAATATTTTGAAAACATAAATACTTAATTTTTCAAAAGTATATCAACTAGGAATGCCCGACTTTAAGGAAAAGGTAAAACAAAAGTTTTACGTTAAAACGAGACACAAATGTTTGACCACCGTGTAGTATTTTGCCCTTCTGACAAATTTAACTTTGAAATGATTATTTTTAAGTATTTTTAAATGAAAGTAGACTCAATTACCTTTAAAATGCCGGGTGGCACGACTTCTACGGACTTACGGTTAATTTTATATGATTTTTCAAAGTTTCTGAAAAATTGTCGAACAGACAGGCGGACCCCATAAATATTTAAGGGGGCCGCCCAGTATTTAAGGGGGCCGCCCAGACAATTAAGGGGGCCGCCCATCTGGTACTCAAAATATTTTTTTGTTAAAAAATATTTTCTAACTTTGCGGAAATGTGTGAAACTTTCTGAGTTTAATACCGAACATATAANAGACTCAATTACCTTTAAAATGCCGGGTGGCACGACTTCTACGGACTTACGGTTAATTTTATATGATTTTTCAAAGTTTCTGAAAAATTGTCGAACAGACAGGCGGACCCCATAAATATTTAAGGGGGCCGCCCAGTATTTAAGGGGGCCGCCCAGACAATTAAGGGGGCCGCCCATCTGGTACTCAAAATATTTTTTTGTTAAAAAATATTTTCTAACTTTGCGGAAATGTGTGAAACTTTCTGAGTTTAATACCGAACATATAACACTTATTTTAAGCATAATTTTATTCCGAGCTAGTATAATTGATGTGTGTTATTTTACACGTACTTTTGACCTTAGTTTAAGTGTGTATAAGACCAAAAACTAACGTGAAACGCCAAAGATATAGTGTTTTTGTGTTTGTGACTGTGCAGGAACGGATATTGCATAAATGGCATGAAAACCAACCAAAAAGCCCTAAACGAGCACGAGATTTGGAAAAGAGTCAAGAAGCCGAGTCAAAGATGAAATTTACTCAAGTAAAGCCCGTGACGATGTTTTCATTACTTAAAGGCTCGTGAATATGAAAGAGATACTTAATCGAAGATTAAAGATGATTATCATGTATAAACTTCCCAAACTCGAGCGAGTGGTCACTTTTATATCATTGAAGACTTTTTGAAGACTCGTTAACATATTCCTCAAGATTACAAGGACTAAAGTTTACTTTTTAGAAGTGGTTTAGTAGTGTAATAGAAGTTTATGTGTCGTTTCATAAACAATATGAGTTGAGGGGGCTAGATGTAAAAGGAATCCACCAAGGAAACCTTAAATACCCACCTTAAGCTTCATTTTGAAAAAAAAAAAAAAAAGTCTTAGTCTTTAGTTTTCATTTTTTTCTTGTCATTTATTTTTATGTAAGTTTTATTTTCTTGTCATTTAAATTTATGTCAATTTAATTTTCATGTCTTGATTTACTTATTGTCATTTTATTGCTTTAACCTTTACAAGTTCTATCTTAATCTTTACAAGCTTTTATTAATTTTCTTGTCACCTTTGCATGGTTTTCATTTGAGTTTCATAAAAAGCTTATGGGTTAGGGTTTGCAAAAGAAGCCGTGGCTTATTTGCTTATTTCTAAGCTTATTTTAGTGTCTTAACGTTTTATTTACCAAGTTTTTCATAAGTCTTATTTTCTTTTTATTAATTTTTGTGTCACGTTATAAGTTTTAATGTCCAGTATGTCATTTAGGGTTTAGTAGCGAGTATGGAATTTTTTAGGGTTTAATAGCGAGTTTAGGTTTCATGCTAGCGAGTATGGAGTCAAAAATTTTAGCGAGTTTAGTCCAAAAAAAACTGCCTAGCGAGTTTCTTTTTTTTATTTGTAGCGAGTTTGTTTTTTTCTAGGTCTAGCGAGTTTGTGTTCCAAGTAGCTAGCGAGTTAGGGTAAAAATTCATAGCGAGTATTGGTTTTAAAGTGTAGCGAGTTTGGTTTTTTCCCAAGTCTAGCGAGTTTGTTTTTTTGGGTAGCGAGTTTAGTTTTTTTGTGTCAGTTTCATTTTAGTCTAAGTTTGTTTTGAGTCGTGTCTAGTTTTCTCCTTCTCTTATCTTATTTCTTTCTCAAGTCGAGTAAGACTTTTGTTTTCTCCATCGTTCTTCGAGTGGAGTTTTGTTCGGTTCATTCCTAAACGAAACTCTGCCGAATTTTCTTTAATTTCTTTTAACTTAATCTATTTTCTTTTAACTTGTTTTATTTTCTTTTAAACATTTACTTCACTTTTCTTTTATCATTTAAATCTAAAACCACAAAAACATTTTACACTATTATTTTATTTTCATTTCTTTTATTTACTTTATCTTTATTTCTTTTATTTCTTTCTTTTATTTCTTTTTACGTTTATGTTTTCTTTTCTCGTTCATTTTAACTTCTTTACTCACGTTTCACTTTTCTTAAGTTTTAAATAATGTTCAGTAGCGTAATTATACCCAAAACATATCTTTAAACCCATTCACATCACATAACTCACGGTTTTGAACGACTAAGATCCATTCAACCCTCGTTGGGACTACGACCCGTGGTTTACAAGCTTCACCGCTTAGTTTACCTCGATCAATAATTAGTGTATATAACATCAAAACTAATACAAGTTAATCAACAAAACACTTTCATATTTAATTTCGATGGGCGAACTGCTTTCCTTTGATACATGGATCGTACTCAATTTTTAAAACCATTTGTTTTGAAAATTTGAGCGACGTGGCTCTTCCAATTGTGGAAAACTAGAAGGGGGGGTTAAATAGTTTTACATCTTTTTAATTTGTTCAAAGTTCATTCGAAAAACCTTCAATTAGAGTTTAGTATGAAAACAACAAATAATCAATATGATCAATTATATATGTATGCTTTTGAATTTATTTTCAAAACTTAGTTTTATGAATGGAGCTTTGGTTGATCTTTATGTGAATATGTTTTCCTTTTAAAATCTTAAAACGTTTTGTATCAAATTATCGATTAAGTTAAACTCAACATGAGAAGTGTGAATAATGCATCTAAGTCTATTAGACCATATCGTATAATTATTCATCCTATAACCATATTAACTTCTATCTATCACACAATCAACATCAAAACAATATACCCATTAAAATAAATGATTGGTCACAATCACTTCTTATCCTTCTTATTTTAATATTTCCTCCTATTTGATCCTAACTCTATATAGAGTAGGGATCTAGTAAGAAATATAATAAAAATAAGAAGGATAAGAAGTAATGTGAACCAGTGGATCTTCAATCAAGGGCTAAAACAATATCATGACATAATTGTAAATAAGACTCCAATTATAATGAATGAATAAGGGCACCATCGCCATTTAGTTGTACATGCCCGATAACACTGGCAGTTACCAAACTAATGAGAACCTCTCTCCTTTTACTCGTCCAATCAATTTTATTCCTTTATTTTTTGTATATCACATGCACCACATAATTTATTATATCACATAACTTGTTGCACCTTTTTTTTATCATTATATAGTTAATATAGATGCATACATACTTTGCGCATCTAAGTTACTTCTGCATCTTGTATTCTAAAAGAAGTAAATGCACAACATACCTTATGCATCTATTTAATTGTGCATATTTTTTTGTCAAAACATGGCTATTACAAGTAATTGTCAACAAAAGAAAAATATTTGTAAACAATCTAAAAGTAGATATAATAAGTGCATCTAACTTTCATTTAGAATTCGTGTATATGACATAGATGCATGTCACATTCAAATTTTTTTTTCATTGATGCACATGCGTCGTGACATGTAAAAGAATGAAGAATTCATTCAAACTTACAATATTTAAAAGATGCATTTAGTTTTATCATTCAACAACATTAAAAAGTTTATCGATGCATATGACATCCGCATCCTAAACGCATCGATGCATTAAACATCTATTACCTGCATCATCGATTTAATATGCATCAAGTCTAACAAAAGTGCTTAAGTAACTTGCAAATGTTTGTATACGATTTATAGAAAACACAACTGAATTTATTCTACGAAAAACGTTTGAATTAGGGGCAAGGGAAAATGAAGACCCTGATAAATATTAAAAAAGTCTGCAAAAATTTTGTGGTTGCGTGAGAGAACCGATTGAGATTTTTTAGCAATAATTAGTGATATCTTTTTCCATTTAACAATAAAAGAAATTGAATTTTACTAATTTACCCTTGCCCATTAAAATAAATGATTGGTCACAATCACTTCTTATCCTTCTTATTTTAATATTTCTTCCTATTTGATCCTAACTCTATATAGAGTAGGGATCCAGTAAAAAATATATTAAAAATAAGAAGAATAAGAAGTAATGTGAACCACTGGATCTTCAATCAAGGGCTAAAACAATATCATGACATAATTGTAAATAAGACTCCAATTATAATGAATGAATAAGGGCACCATCGCCATTTAGTTGTACATGCCCGATAACACTGGCAGTTACCAAACTAATGAGAACCTCTCTCCTTTTACTCGTCCAATCAAGTTTATTCCTTTATTTTTTGTATATCACATGGACCACATAATTGATTATATCACATAACTTGTTGCACCTTTTTTTATCATTATATCGTTAATATAGATGCATACGTACTTTGCGCATCTAAGTTACTTCTGCAGCTTGTATTCTAAAAGAAGTAAATGCACAACATACCTTATGCATCTATTTAATTGTGCATATTTTTTGTCAAAACATGGCTATTACAATTAATTGTCAACAAAAGAAAAAGTATTTGTAAACAATCTAAAAGTAGATATAATAAGTGCATCTAACTTTCATTTAGAATTCGTGTATATGAGATAGATGCATGTCACATTCAAAATTTTTTTTCATTGATGCACATGCGTCGTGACATGTAAAACAATGAAGAATTCATTCAAACTTACAATATTTAAAAGATGCATTTAGTTTTTATCATTCAACAACATTAAAAAGTTTATCGATGCATATGACATCCGCATCCTAAACGCATCGATGCATTAAACATCTATTACCTGCATCATCGATTTAATATGCATAAAGTCTAACAAAAGTGCTTAAGTAACTTGCAAATGTTTGTATACGATTTATAGAAAACACAACTGAATTTATTCTACGAAAAACGTTTGAATTAGGGGCAAGGGAAAATGAAGACCCTGATAAATATTAAAAAAGTCTGCAAAAATTTTGTGGTTGCGTGAGAGAACCGATTGGGATTTTTTAGCAATAATTAGTGATATCTTTTTCTATTTTACAGTAAAAGAAATTGAATTTTACTAATTTACCCTTACCCATTAAAATAAATGATTGGTCACAATCACTTCTTATCCTTCTTATTTTAATATTTCTTCCTATTTGATCCTAACTCATGTTGTTGAATGATAAAAACTAAATGCATCTTTTAAATATTGTAAGTTTGAATGAATTCTTCATTGTTTTACATGTCACGGCGCATGTGCATCCATGAAAAAAAAATTGAATGTGACATGCATCTATGTCAGATACACGAATTCTAAATGAAAATTAGATGCACTTATTATTTTTACTTTTAGATTGTTTACAAATACTTTTCTTTGTTGACAATTACTTGTAGTAGCCATGTTTTGACAAAAAAAATATGCACAATTAAATAGATGCATAAGGTATCTTGTGCATTTACTTCTTTTAGAATACAAGATGCAGAAGTAACTTAGACGCGCAAAGTATGTATGCATCTATATTAACGATATGATGATAAAAAAAGGTGCAACAAGTTATGTGATATAATAAATTATGTGGTGCATGTGATATACAATAAATAAAGGAATAAAATTGATTGGACGAGTAAAAGGAGAGAGGTTCTCATTAGTTTGGTAACTGCCAGTGTTATCGGGCATGTACAACTAAATGACGATGGTGCCTTTATTCATTATACTTGGAGTCTTATTTACAATTATGTTATGATATTGTTTTAGCCCTTGATTGAAGATCCAATGGTTCACATTACTTCTTATCCTTCTTATTTTTATTATATTTCTTACTGGATCCCTACTCTCAACAACATTAAAAAGTTTATCGATGCATATGACATCCGCATCATAAACGCATCGATGCATTAAACATCTATTACCTGCATCATCGATTTAATACGCATAAAGTCTAACAAAAGTGCTTAAGTAGCTTGCAAATGTTTGTATACGATTTATAGAAAACACAACTGAATTTATTCTACGAAAAACGTTTGAATTAGGGGCAAGGGAAAATGAAGAATCTGATAAATATTAAAAAAGTCTGCAAACATTTTGTGGTTGCGTGAGAGAACCGATTGAGATTTTTTAGCAATAATTAGTGATATCTTTTTCTATTTAACAATAAAAGAAATTGAATTTTACTAATTTACCCTTACCCATTAAAATAAATGATTGGTCACAATCACTTCTTATCCTTCTTATTTTAATATTTCTTCCTATTTGATCCTAACTCTCTCTCTCTCTCTCTCTCTCTCTCTCTCTCTCTCTCTCTATATATATATATATATATATATATATATATATATATATATATATATATATATATATATATATATATATATATATATATCGTTAAGTAAGTGAAAGTAAAATACTAGTTTAAACTATACTTAAATATTACAATATTCAATAAATTGTGTTACCTTTTTTATTCACGGTACTTTAGTCTACTAGAATTACTCAAATAAAGACTACTTTTGAGTATATAATTTTGGGTAGTTTGGTCTTTAAGTTTAAAAAATGCATTTTCTTTTGACAAATAAAGACTACTTTATTGCATGAGCTAACATTTAAGAGCAGATGTCTCGTTTATCTAACTCACTGATCAACTAATCCACGTATTGCCATAACACAACAAGTATTAAGTTTTAGGTCTTATTGAGTATGCTACTGTCTTTCTATAAATATTAATAACTCTCCATCAAGCTAAGAGCAACCGTAGTAAATTAAACCACATATATTCAAACTTTTGAGAATCATGTCTCCTACAGAAGAAAAACCTATTCGCCCCATTGCCAACTTTTCTCCAAGCATTTGGGGAGATCAGTTTCTTATCTATGACAATGTATAATTAATTTAAACTTTTTAGATATCACAAAAAATTATTAACATATATTTTGTTTGAATGTTACTTAAATCTAATTTTCTTTTATTATGTTGTATGAATGAATGTAGCAAGTAGAGCAAGGGGTGGAACAGATAGTGAAAGATTTAAAAAAAGAAGTGCGGCAGCTACTAAAAGAAGCTTTGGATATTCCTATGAAACATGCCAATTTGTTAAAGCTGATTGATGAAATACAACGCCTTGGAATATCGTATCTCTTTGAACACGAGATTGATCATGCATTGCAACATATCTATGAAACATATGGTGATAACTGGAGTGGTGACCGCTCTTCCTTATGGTTCCGTCTTATGCGAAAACAAGGATATTTTGTTACATGTGGTTAGTAATGCATACACTATACAATTAAGGTTTTTAATTATTTTGTTAAAAACTCAAATTTTAGACTAATGTGAAACAATGATATTACGTTGCATGTGGTTAGTACATGCACACACTATACAACTAAGCATTTAAATTATCTTCTTAAAAATTCAAATAGAGTAATGTGAAACAAGGATACTACGTTGCATGTGGTTAGTGCATGTACTCGGTGAACGGAACCAACACCTATGGATTTTTATGATGTACTAATAATTTTGTTAAAAACCTTCTGTTTTTCTTAAATGCAATCGCTTTTTAAAAATTGTGTTTGTAGTCTAATTAGTTAGGTTATCTTAAATGCATCTGATTACATTATGATCTGATTGTGTCCTTACGGGCACACATTATGCAATAAAGCATTTTGATTATATTCTTAAGGAAATTTTAATATATGCTAATCTACCCCTCATACGAGACTACAAAAAATCAAAGAGAATTTGAAATTTATGAAAAGTGCATGTAAACATTAAAGACATTATATTGACTATGGTATTTTAAAATTACACTTAATTAGTCGTTCAAATAAAATTATTTTCTATATGTCCACATATACATAGATATCTGCACTTTTAAACAAAGAATCTAATCGTTTTTCTATATGAATTAACACAGATGTTTTCAATAACCATAAAGATGAAAGCGGAGCATTCAAGCAATCGTTAGATAATGATGTTGAAGGCTTGTTAGAGTTGTACGAAGCAACGTCTATGAGGGTACCAGGGGAGATTATATTAGATGATGCTCTTGTTTTTACACGATCTCATCTTAGCATTATAGCAAAAGACACTCTTTCGATCAACCCTGCTCTTTCTACCGAAATACAACGGGCATTAAAGAAACCCCTTTGGAAAAGGTTGCCAAGAATAGAGGCGGTGCAATACATTCCTTTCTATGAACAACAAGATTCTCATAACAAAACTTTAATTAAGCTTGCTAAATTGGAGTTCAATTTGCTTCAGTCATTACACAGGGAAGAGCTCAGCCAACTGTCCAAGTATATACATATAGCCTCAACCGTTACTCTTAATTTTTATTCTTTTAAATGATTAATATTTTATTTTCTTTGCTCTTTTGGTTTTTCTTATACTCGGCACTCGCTACTTCGTTAGTACGTTAGTATCTGTAATTAAGAAAAGAAAAAAAGCTAACGTTGCATAATGTATGATCTTACAACAGATGGTGGAAAGCTTTCGATGTCAAGAATAACGCACCTTATTCAAGAGATAGAATTGTTGAATGCTACTTTTGGGCACTAGCTTCACGCTTTGAGCCACAATATTCTCGGGCTAGAATTTTCTTGGCAAAAGTTATTGCACTTGTGACTCTTATAGATGACATTTATGATGCGTATGGTACTTATGAAGAACTTAAGATCTTTACCGAAGCAATTGAAAGGTATCTGTCTACACATGCTACATGTGCACACGTACACATACATGAACTTAGAACTTCATTCTATTAAAAACCATGTATAAATCAAACTAATAACGCAAGTCATCAATTATCAACAGGTGGTCAATTACATACTTAGACACGATTCCAGAATACATGAAACCGATATACAAATTATTCATGGATACGTACACCGAAATGGAAGAAATTCTTGCAAAGGAGGAAAAAACAAATATATTTAACTGTGGCAAAGAATTTGTAAGAATCAACACCTTTCTTTGATAAATAAATAAATAAATCCATGATGATGAAATGTAGAAGCACGTGACTGTATGCATTGTCATGCACAGGTGAAAGATTTTGTTAGAGTCCTGATGGTTGAAGCACAATGGTTAAATGAGGGACACATACCAACCACTGAAGAGCTTGATTCAATTGCAGTCAATCTTGGCGGTGCTAACCTGCTTACAACAACTTGTTATCTTGGCATGAGTGATATAGTCACAAAAGAGGCTGTCGAATGGGCTGTCTCTGAACCTCCTCTTTTAAGATACAAAGGTATACTTGGTCGACGCCTAAATGATCTTGCGGGCCACAAGGTACACCCTTTTCTAGTAGTCCCCGCACATATATTTTAACTATTCTGGTTTCTAAACTCCTATTTTATGCCTGGGCTTAACTAACTAATTTTGTCAAAATAAATACAGGAGGAGCAAGAAAGAAAGCATGTTTCATCGAGCGTTGAAAGTTACATGAAGGAATATAATGTCAGTGAGGAGTATGCTAAAAACTTGTTGTACAAGCAAGTAGAAGATCTGTGGAAAGATATAAACCGAGAGTACCTCATAACTAAAACCATTCCTAGGCCACTATTGGTGGCTGTGATCAATTTGGTACATTTTCTGGATGTTCTGTATGCAGAAAAGGATAACTTCACACGTATGGGAGACGAATACAAAAATCTCGTAAAGTCTCTACTCGTTTATCCTATGAGTATATGACTCCCAATCCTTCGTGCATGCTTGGCCTATCATATATATTGAAAGGGTTAACTATGCACGTCTCTATGGAGAGAATTTCTCTAGCTAGTTGGTGTTTCATAAGATGGTGTTTCTTATTGGCAATAATAAATCGGCGCATAAAATTGTATTGAACTATATGTCGAAATCTATTTAAGTTATTATACAACTAAAATATTCAATGATAGTATTATACTTTTATTTTGTGCAATAATAATGGTATTATTTTAAAATTTGGTACTTTTTTTTGATAAAAGTATCAAACTTTTATAAAAAAAGGTACACAACTTTCTATACCATTAATTATTGCACAAAAGCAAAAGTACAATACTGTTAATCGACGGAATCCCCGTCGACATTTTCGTGTCCATCCCGTCGTCATGTCGACGGGGGTATATTATCCCGTCGACATGACGCCGGCATCCTCTTGACGGGAGAGCCTCGTCGGGAACGACTATCCCGTCGACAATCCCTGTCGACATGTGTGGGACCCACACTTTTTTTTCATGAACAACAAAATTATAAACGTGGGGGGTTTATATTCCGTCCGCATTGCTCACGGGCATACCATAAAGTTAATTAATAAACTAATTAATCTTTGATTAATTATTTTTAATTATGCCGTCGACATGTCGACGAGAAACGATATAATATATATAAAATACAAATTACTTAAAACTCAGAATCATTCATCACACAGATCCGATAACAATATAACCGCAACCAAACAAGACGCGTCAATAACACCACCTCCAGAACATACCCAAAACCTCATCACATAACTAACAAATCAACAAATCGATAGAATCACCCCGCACTCGACCAATATAGAGAAAGAGATATATAAAAAAAAAAAAAAAAAAATATATATAGATCATTAAATATTAGTTTCATTCGTCGACATATGTCGACGGTAATATATCATATATTAACGAAACCGAGGAAGCTGCCAGCAGCCAATTATTTCCAGATATTTAATCCAGAAATTTATCCGGAAAAATTACAAACTGATAAAACAACACCTTGCAAATTATCACCATTTTCAACTCTACAAACCCATATAACGCATATAATCGAATCGCTAAACACTGCAAATTATCGCCCAAANTAGCTGCTGCTGCATCGTCTTCCGTTCTTGTTCGTCTTCTTGGATCTTCTTCTCGGCTGCGGCAAGCTTAATCTTTAGGTCTTCTAATTCTGAAAACAAAATAATCAAAATTTAAAAACAGTTATTGCAATACTTAATTTGAGTCATATGTTCGAGTAATCTATAATTACTATATTATGTGCATACATGTAGCTGGAGTAGCTGGAGCTGGAGCTGGAGGATCCGGTAACTCTGTCCTGTTCAGCCCGGGTATCACCCTACCCCGTCCTGCTATATGGCCACGCTGCTTGCCCTTAAGAACCTTGGCAAGAATCTGCTCCTCCGTGTACGCCACCCCCTCAGGCGTATCAGCTCCTAAATCTCTTAGCCGAACCATCTCCTCCTATTTAGTTTAAAGAAAATTGAGAAAATTACTATTTAAGTCGGGTTAATTACAATATTATGTTTCAATGAATCATTAAAGTGCATTTTGCGGAAATAAATAAATAAATAATAAATTAAAAAAAAACGATACTTACATAATTAACCCGAGCCTCCTCCTGCATCCAATTCCCATGCTTGTCGCAGTGGGTGTCGTAATAGCTCTTTATGAGTGACGGGTACTGCTTGTCCGGGTTGTTCTGAAACTGTATATACACATGCATATAAGATGAAACAAATTTAAAATGACAAATCAAACGCTACATATATTTTAATTAAACTTAAATACTTTTATAAAATTAAAATTAATTACTTTTATATAATTAAATATTTTAATTAATATATAATTAAAATT
>LBNU01033557.1:2960-20475 GCA_014162995.1 Artemisia annua
AATGAAATGCCACAAAATGCAATTCAAGTTTGTGAAATCTTTGACGTATGGGGCATCGATTTTATTGGGCCATTTCCGTCATCTCATGGAAACAAGTATATACTTGTGGCTGTTGACTATTTATCAAAATGGGTTGAAGCGAAAGCTTTACCCACAAATGATGCCCGAGTTGTTGTAAAGTTTTTAAAAGCTCTTTTTGCTCGATTTGGAACTCCACGTGCTATAATCAGTGATCGTGGTACGCATTTTTGTAATGACAAATTTGATAAAGTCATGCAAAAGTATGGTGTAACTCACCGTCTTTCTACTGCGTACCACCCTCAAACAAGTGGACAAGTTGAAGTTTCCAATCGAGGCATTAAAAGAATTTTGGAAAGAACGGTTGGCGAAAATCGGGCATCGTGGTCGGAAAAATTAGATGATGCACTCTGGGCTTTCCGCACAGCTTACAAAACACCCATCGGGTGTACGCCTTACAAGCTTGTGTACGGGAAAGCGTGTCATCTACCGATCGAGCTTGAGCACAAAGCCTATTGGGCCCTCAAGCATGCCAATTTCGACCTCCAAACTGCGGGCGATCATCGGAAAGTTCAAATGAATGAATTGAATGAACTTCGTGATCAGGCCTATGAAAACTCTTTAATCTACAAGGAAAAAACAAAGAAGCTCCATGACTCAAAGATAAAACCGCGTTTTCAACATTGGTGATCGAGTCCTTCTTTTTAAGTCAAGATTAAAGATCTTTTCGGGTAAATTGAAGACCCGTTGGACTGGCCCATTCACCATTGCAAAAGTTTATCCTTATGGCACCGTCGAATTATCTCAAAATGACGGACCAAATTTCAAACTGAATGGGGATCTGTTGAAGCATTACTTTGGAGAGGACATACCATCCATGGTTGTCCCGGATCTCCAAACTTTCCCCAAGGACAATTGAATTCGGGGATCGAGTCAAGCTAGCGACTCGGTGAACAAAAACAGTAGCACAACATATGGGTTTTCACCCATATTTCTGACTTCTTTCTATTTTCTACCACCTAAGTGTGGGGGAGTGGCCGTCCCCTGCTGCTGTTTTCAATGTATATATGTAAATTTCAAGTCAAAAAAAAAGTGTATGTTTGTATGAATAATATAAATAAAGTGAAAAATATTTCCGCAGTTAGCTTAGAATATTGTTTTTCCCATTCAAGGATTCGGCATAATCGCCGGGACTTTGAATATTGAGGACAATATTTAATTCTAAGTGTGGGGGGGAAAAATTCTAGCGAATTTTATCACATTATACCTTCTAGTACCCCCGTTTTTGGCCAAAATTTTAAAATTTTTTTTCACTTTATTTCAAAATTTTTTGTGGTTATCAGTCCACCATGTCTAACCGAAAAAAGGATTGGCTAATCCAGGAGCAAACGGCTCTTGGTAAAGATACATGAAATCCGTTTATGGCTTGCAATTTGCCAAAAATTGTATGGTAATCGACTCACCATATCTTTAATTAGTAAAGAGTTGGCTAGCCTGCAAGATTATGGCTTGTGGTAAAGGCAGTTGGAAAACCATAATTGGTAATCAGCTCACCAAAGATAATTTATCTAAGAGTTGGCTAGTCCAGAAGCAAACGGCTTCTGGTAAAGACATATCAAATCCGTTGAAAGCTGGTGATTTGCTCAAAATCACATGGTTATCGGTGTACCATGGTTCTTACTTGAACTGAAACATTTGGCTACTCCAGAAGTGATGGATTTTGGTAAAGAGATTAAAATCCATCAAGTTTTCATAAAATATTGCTAGGGACTAGCAATAGTTTAGTGTGGGGGATTGATGAGTGCTCAAACACTCATCATTTTAGGTCAAATCTGAACTACAAAACATCTGAAAACACTCAAAAACGCATCAAAATGCATAAAATATCCAAGGATCGTGTTTTATATGTTTCAAATGCAAAATGTTTAAAAACAAATGAAAAACGAACAAAGTTTGCATAATTGGCAGTTTCAGTCCCCCAACTTTCAAAAATTGGCAAAACTAGTCCCTGGAATCCAAAAATGTGGAGTTTTATCATTCAAGGTCCCTGAAATATTTTAAGTTGTCAAAATTGGTCCTTGAATGAATTTTTGGGCAAATGGCAGAAAAGGTCCCTCAACTTTGAAAAATTGCAAAAATGGTCCTTGGATATTTAAAAGTGGAAAAATGGCAATTGTGGTCCTTGTGTTATTGGAGTTTGGCAACATTGGTCTTTATGAGCACTTTGGAATTATGACATTTTCAGTCCCTCATCTTTTGGAGAATTGCATAAATGGTCCTTGTGTTATAACTTAACCAAACAGACCCTTTATTAATCTAAACCCAGCCCAACCTCCACTCCTTGGCCCAACCTCCACCTACGGCCCAACAACAAATACAATTCCCCCCGTTTATATCTCAGTCAAACTCACCCTTTGACCCATCTCCCTCCCAACATAAACCCACAAAACCAGGGTCCTTTCTCACCCTCCCCACTCCTCCACATGCTACCCCCACCTCCATAGCCACCTTAGTGTCTCTCCCACCTTCCCCAACATTTAATGCTCCACCTAATCCACTAAAATGGTTCCTAATTGTTTATAAAGAATTTTGGCGCCAAAACTCGTTAAGGGTCAAGATTAAATTTAGAGCATCCAACGGTTGAAAAGGCAAGTGGAAAAGGTTCAGAGGGTCACACAAACCCTAATGGAGTGATATATAAAGAAAGAGATGGAGCATAGTTAGCTATCGAGAGTAACTTAGTATAATTTAGCTCGTTAGGTTAATTTTCTCAAGTTCATTGTAATTTAAAGCTTTTCAGTATTGTTTCAAGTGTTTTCAGTGTAATGTGAATCTTTTTCATTAATCAATTTCAAGTTTAAGTTACAATTCCAAGCTTTGACATTTTCACTTGAAAATTACCTTTGTAGTTTAATGTGATTGTTAGCTATTGTTATGGACTGAATTAGATCATATAAGCTCCTAGAAAGATTGTGAAAGCTTTTAGAAACATTAAAATTCAGTTTAGGTTCATAAGTCAAAAATCACAAAAAAATATCATAAATAGATAAAGAAATCAAAAATGTTCAAGAAGGTGGTGATTCAAGCTGGAGCATGGTGAATTGTGGATGGCCATGGGTTAGTGGTTCTGTGGAGAACCTATAGGATTGATCTTGGGTCCTTGTTCTAAGTTTTCAGCTGGATTGCTTATTTGTAAGCNATGTTTTCAGCTGTATTGCTTATTTGTAAGCTCTTGTTCCAATTTTCTCTTTTACTTAATAAGTTGGTAAAATTGGGTAATATTTGTGTTTGTGTGCTTCTTCAGTGTTGTTTAGTTGTAGAATTGCTTAAAGTAGCTTGCTTGTTTGCTAAATCTTATTGTTGCTCAAAGTTCTAGCTTAACAGTCAAAATAGCATATTGGTCATTTCTCTGTTTCATGCTTAGATCATTGATTATTTATGCTCATTTGGTCTTATCTTATGCTAATATAAGTTGTGGAATTAGTGTTTAGGATTAACTTAGTGATTTGGTGTGAAAAACTTGATTTCACTTTATATAAAGGGTGTTTGGGTTAAGCTGTTTGATTGGGTTAGAGAGTGTGTGTGTTATTGTTCTTGTCTGATGTATGACATACTAAGGTCTAATAGCTCAGGGAAACAATTAAAACCAGTCCCTTTTTGTTAAAAAGTCAAAATCATTTGGATTACCATTTCACTTGTTGTCTGTTGAACCATTTGATCCAAAATTCATCACGGTGGTTTGGAACTTGGTAATCTAGAATAAATTAACATCCTTTAGGCTTAATACATCATAATCAGTGGGTATATTTGATTCTAAGTTCACTAAAGTCAAGTTTCTAGTGTGTATCAAAAAGTCAAAAGTCTCAGAAAAAAGTTTTTGAATAACTTAGGAATTTCATGTAGGGTTCAATATTAGGAATTGAGTTTTGTGCTTTTGGATTCTTAATATTTGGTTGTTTGTCTTGTTAGTAGTATTTTTTGTGATTTTTAGATTGCTTGTTAAACTGCTTAATTTTGCTTATCTTCTTAGCTACTTTTCATAAAGTTGCCCTGTGCACAGACTTGAGCTCATTTTCATAAGCTTGCAATTTGCTCATCAATTAGCTTTAGATTGTGCATATTAGTTCTTTGTGAAGCCCTTCTGGCCAACTTGTGATTTATGCTTTCATTTTTCATCCTTGAGCTTATTTGCACTGCTTAAATTGTCTTAGCAATTCTCAATATTGACCATCTATACTGAGTAGTTAGTGTGGGTGAGCATTTTTCATAAGCTCATAACAAGCTTATCTCTTGGACTTAATCTGTGGAATTTGGTTCTTTGAGAAGCCCATCCACCATACTTTAGGGTCCTGTGCTTATTTTTAGTTTTGTCGCTTATTTGATAAGGCTGGAATAAGAATTTTCTTTGTCCAATTTTCTGTGTTCATTTAGTAACAGGTGTGTTTACAGCTTTTTCATAAGCCCCTCATAAGCTCTTCAGTGGACCCCACAGGGTGAACCTTGGCTTTTTGGGAAGCTTGCCAACCCAACTTGCTAGCTCAGTGCTTAAATTGGCTTCTCAAGCTTATTTTATAAGCTTAAGTGGTCTAATTGATTCACTGCAGGCCTGTTTGGTTCATTGAAGGTGTGAAAGTGCTTATTTGCTCACTTAAGCTTATTCAGTGCTTGTTCCTTGTAATTTTTACTCCTTTCCACTTTGTTTTTCAGTTTCACAACTTTTGTTTTAATTAAAGTTGCTTCAATTCAGTAGTATAAGAGTTTCATAAAAAGAAAAACACAAAAACATCAATTTTTAGGAAAGTGATAGCTTCTATTTAAGAAGCTTGAGCTTATTAGCTTATTTTTCATCTTTTTCATTAAGCACTTGTTGTTTTTATATTTTTCTTAACTTTCTGTCATCTTGTAGTAATTATAGAAAAAAATTCCAGATTTTTGTTTGCTTGTTTAGTATTTATTAAAAATCAAAAACAGTTTTAGTAATTATTAATTAGTAATTAATTAATATTAAATACATAAATAGTCTAATAAATATATTTTCAGTTCTAAAATTAGTTTTAGGATATTTTAGATTTTTCTAAATTAATTTTTCATTTATTTAGGTTAATTTCTAATTTAATTATAATTTAGTGTAGTTTAGATAATTAATAAATAGTTTTTAATTAAAAATAATTAATTTAATAGTCTAAAATTTAATTTTCTTTTTCCAATATTTTTCTTTTATCATTAGGATTGTAGAAATATGTTTTTCATCATCTAGATGTTTATAGATTTCCATTTTCACTTTTATTTTCGTGCGTAGACGTTTAATTAAAAAGTAAACGTATACTTTTAGATTTGTAATCGTTCCTAGATTTCTAGTAAGCATTTGTAGTGTTTGTTTATCATTTTCATTCATAATTCTGCAGTTTAATTTCAATCAATCACTTTCACCAATCTTCGTTTCATAAACGCTTGATCTCAGAATCGTTTTCTACACCATTTCACGCTTCGTCGGGACATAACGACCCGGGAAGAACTCCTATACTCTCTTGGTGTATTGTGCCCTTTCTAGGTTGACTTTAGTTGACTGTTTCAGGGCCAATCAATAGGCTAGGGAACTTGACCATATGTACCTAGTGATATATGTCCGTCCCACCTAAAGCATGAGATTAGTTTAATAGGGAACATGACCATAAGCGATTTAGGATGAGTAATTAGGTTACCACACTTCTCTCTTACTGCTCACACCTCTACTTTATTTGCTTTCTGTTTTTAGTTTCATTTCAATACAAATAATTAATCAATCATTTCTGTTAATTAGTGACATTAGACTTAGACATAGTCCGCACCACATAGCTCTTGGGACGACCTTCGAGTTACCATTACTAGCCTACACACGACCGGATTCTCTGTCCGTTAGTGCATAAGGGTAGACCATAGGTAAAACGAGAACTATAAATATTAAAACCTGGTCAGTAAAACCTGCATCAAGTTTTTGGCGCCGCTGCCGAGGAGCTATAATAGGATTCTTGTTTAAGTTTTCTTTAAATTTTTATTTTGTTTTTCTAATATTTTTTTGTTAAAAGTTTCAGGAATCATGGAAGTAATCGACATTGATACGTTGACTTTGGAAGAGTACCTTGCTATGACTAGGGACGAGCAAGGACCGGGCCTTGTAAGGCCAATGATTGGAGCGGATGTTCAATTTGAGATTAAACCGTAGTTTATGAGAGAATTAAGAGAGAAACGATTTGCTGGACTTAAGACGGAAGATGCTTATGAGCACGTGGAGAATGTGCTCTACATTACTAGCCTCTTCAACATTCCAGGTGTTTCTCACGATGCAATCATGCTCCAGGTATTTCCTATGACACTTTCTGGAGCCGCAAGAAGATGGGTTGATAGGTTGCCTTGCAGAACCATCAACACTTGGAATCTCCTTAAAAAGAGTTTTATTCAACGTTTTTGCCCTCCCTCTCTGACAACAAAACAACTAGAGGAGATCCATAATTTCAGACAAGAAGCTGACGAGGCATTGTACCAAGCTTGGGACAGATACAATGCTCTCTTATACAGGTGCCCGACACATGACTTGAACAATCAACAGAAGGTAAACATATTTTACAAGGGCATTAACATCACAACAAGACAGATGATCGATTCCCAAGGACCTATTCCGGGAATGACCCCTGCTCAAGCCCTTGATGTAATTCAAGACATGGCCGACCACTCTCAAAAGTGGCACGATGGAGGTAGCACCAGAAGTAATGGGGTAGAATTGGAAGGTATGAACGCTCTTACTAACAAACTTGAGAATCTAGGCAGGAAAATGAAGAAACTCAAGGAAAACGTTCATGCAATCCAAGTTGGATGCGATATTTGCGAAGGGGCCCACCTCGCAAAGGATTGCCCATTAAGCGAAGAAGATAAAAAGGTTGAGGAAGTCAAATATGGGGATGGAAGACCTTTTCAGGGTAATGGTAACGGATACCGAATGGGAACACAAGGATTCAATTCCCGATTCAACAACCGGCCAACATATGGTGAGAGAAGACCCTCCCTAGAAGAAACCATCAGCAAATTCTAGGAAGAGTCGGCTAAAAGAGAAACCGAAAGAGGGCTTTGGCTAAAAAGTTTTCAAGAGGGAATGAAAGCTAATTTGAAATCTCATGATGAGACTTTAAAGAACCTTGAAGCTAAGATCGAATTGCTATCAAAAGATGTGCAGGAACAAATGGTGATCGAGAAAGCTAAAGTTTGTGTTGCTATACCCTCGATCAAGGAACATATTGAGACTATCCCCGAAAAATCTGTGGAGTTACGCCATAACATTAGCCAGAAGTTACGGCGTAACGAAGGATCAGATGAAGAAATAGTTGGCAGTTCCAGGGAAAGTACTCCGAGAAACAAAGAAGAATTAAAAAATGTTACTAGCAAAACCCACTTACAGCATAGGAACCCAACTAAGGTTCCATGTAATCTTGAAAATAGATACCATTGGTGCGTTGCTATTCCCGTTGATAACCAGTGGTCTTATGACCTATGGCCTTCATGCAACCCGAATAATGAGCTTTGTGATGGAGGTGGTAATAAAGAAAGATTGAAAGTAACAAACATTTGTGGACATCGCCTCTCGATCAGTTCGAAAGAATTTAAAATGGAAGGGAACAATATCTTTCGACGCATGGGTGCAGATAGTTTATCGGAACGTTGATATAGATAAAAAGTTTGAAATATGGGCTGAAGTAAACCGCATCGACGATGAGGACTTACCAATTGATAGAAATGGATACCCAAGCAAAAAAGGTAGAGAAGTAAATCATGTCACCAATGATGATCCACCCCCGTTAAGAAAACCAACAGTCCACTAAAGAAAGAAGGGAGTGAAAACTAGGTAGGCATGGAACATTGGTGCGAAAGAATCAGAATTAGTAACAATGATGGAGAGTCTTTTTGGGCATCATGTGACCCCTATGGAGATGAGTGCAACTGTGGAAGCAGTAAAGAACGGATTGGAGATATGTCCTATCACTGGAGGTCCACCAATGATAGCAAAAGATGCGAGTTACCATGGGTCGACAGATTAAGTTTTAATGATTGGGTAAAAATCAAATATGGTAAAGTTGACTACTTGACTAAGGAGAAGATTTGGCGGGAACATACAAGAAGCATGGACGAGGAAGAGCATGAGAATTCCAATGAAGATCTTTGTGAGGCTTGCGAAGTGAGTCCGAATGACGATCGAGATCATCAAATCTTTGATCTAATTAAAGACAAGCTGGATGACAAATGGTACAAGGGAACGGAATCGGATGATGATGATCTTGACGGAATGGTAGAATACCTTGATCTCCAAGGATACGACGAATTCACCAATTTGGATGATGAAGCTTACGAGCAATGCCGGTGTAAGTTGCTCGGGATCCCGTACAAGAAACCTCCGCCCATTCATGCTGAAACATTCGAGGTTACTAGATATTCAATCGGTCCCGATGAGAAGTTCACTAAGATTGTCAGCTAAGAGAAGAAGGAGTTCTCACGAACATCCTCGAATGTAGCATGGATCCGCCAGAATTTGATGAAGGAGATGGACAAACTTGGGCAAGTTCGCCGACCTTCCACGTGATCACCCGTGGGAATGAGTCTAACTTAAAAACTCGATAATAAACAAAAGTGCTCTTATGGGAGACAACCCGTATTACCCTTTCTTTATTTTTGTTGGTTTGTATGTTTGTTTGATATTTTTGCAGGAATTAGAGCATGGAGAAGCGAGAAAATCTGTTTACTGCAGAAACTGATACTCTCGGATCAGCATATATGGCGTAACCCAGTCTTACGACTAAGCCGTAACCACCCTTACGTAGCTGATAACTCCAGGTTTTGCACTAACTACGGCGTAGCTCAATTCCATGACTACGCCGTAACACCTTTCTGAGGTGTATTCCTCAATTATTTTCAAACATACCAAAATTGTATTAGTAACTAAATGAACTTTGTGGGTATGTTCCCTGTAAGCCCTCACGAGACTAAACTAGTCCACTTGGGACACCAAGTGGTTTAAAAGGCTTATTACATACGCTAAATGCAACCGTGATTCCTACGAAAGTGAGTAAGGATTTTTCTTGTTTTTCATTTTTATTTTTATAGATTTATGGTTGTGGTAGTGTCGTGATTTCAGGGATATGGAGTTTGCTCATCAAAGCTGGCCGAAGGCACGAAGATTTCTCGTGATCCTTCTTTCATTTATGGAGCAAATTTCAGGGAAGTTCTCGCTCTAATTCTACCTTCTCTTCACAACTTCTTAATTCTTAGTACAAAAAGGACTTTGAACATTTCAAGTGGGGGGGACGGGAGTAGAATTATCTTGAACTTTAGTTTGTCCTCATTTTTCTAGTTTATTTTGATAAATTTTGCCATTTTTAAACTTTTGACATGTTTTTCTTAACCGAACTAGAATAGACCTTAGCCGAACACATTTAACTCTTGAATTAATATGGTGAGGTTTAGCCTATTTAGTTTCACCCTGTTTTCCCAAATCCACCTAAATATTGAGTGTGCCGGTAGTTTTGTAAACTTTAGAACTTGGCTTTTACATCATTTCGAGACCATAGATGAGTAATGTGCTAGACACATTTGGAAGGGATAATTTTAGAAGGCAATGTTTTAGGATTATAACCCAAAATAGCCGTATATGTGTGTGTTTATCGATTAGTCACATCGACTTCTCAACCCCCGTGTAAACCCTTTGTTGCACTCATTTTAGTGCAAGATACCCCTAGTACACCCTTTTGAGCCTTTCCTTTCGTTTCACACCCAATATATATTGTTTCGATACACCATTACACCTTAGCCTACCGTGTAGTCTAGTCTATGATTTGGAAATCATTGTTTGCCCTGGTTCGAGGTCTAAATGGAAGAATTCAAGAATCACGCCTACATCAAAGACGTATCAATAAAGATCATTTGAAGACCCCCATATTCTCATGTATTGTTCATCTCAAGTGGGGGATGTATAGTTTGTATAGTTATGATTTAAAAAAAATGAAATTCCGTATGCAGATATTTGAAATAAACAGGTGCACCCTTGTATAGCACCTTGATTATGAGCTTATAAAGACTTAGTATCGAAGAGGCCACTTCGGTCACATTTGAAGACATGAGTTGGTGAATATTTCTACACCAACATGAAGACCAAGTTATGTGCCCATTAAGACGTCCTCTAAAGGCACATCTACTTGACATGATCTAGTTCTTGCATTTCGAAGTTTAGACCTTGGGTGAACGATAAATGGTGATCACTTAGTTGTAGGCTTAGACTATTTGCTTGTTATTTTTCATTTTACACCAATTATGTGAATCCCATGTCTACTCCTACGCTTTAGTCGTGAATCATGCTTAGGTGAGAGAATCGAGCAGGTCTTGGTGTCTTGCCCAGCGTTCCGGTCATGTACTATTGCCTTTGTCGCTTTTGTCGTAGCATGTTAGTAACGATACTACACCCTTAACCTTATATGTGTTCACCTAATGTTGCCTTCGAGGGTTGTCCCGACCTCAGCTCTAGTGGGGGAGTTTTGTGTAGCTGCCAAGCCTATAATAGAATACATACTATGATTGTGCAATGAGTGATCACCCCGAAAATTGACACTTAGAATATAGAGAGAGTGAGTGTTTGATCCCCTTTTCGTGAGGTGTTCGGCTTTGTGAAATTCTAGTATAGGATATTTTTAAATTCATATTTCGCGAGTAATATTAGGGGATATCTTTTTGAGAATACTTCTAATAAGGTCTACTTGAGGACAAGTAGAGTACAAGTGGTTGGATATTTGATGACATCAAATAATCTTGATATTTAAGTGTCAATTTTCCCCTATTATGCTCATTTATATTACTAATTATGTGGATATATACTCTGATTCCTTTATATTTTGTATCCAGGTTACAAATGAGCATAGGAGCTAAAGAGACGAGGAAAATGGAAAGCATGTGCCAAGACAAACAAATTCAAGTATGCTGAAGGAAGCTACGGCGTAACATCATCTCTCAATTACGCCGTAGCATGGAGTTTAACTATGAAGACCAAAGTCAACGCGGACCAAGAGTTACGGCGTAACCAAATATGTGGTTTACGCCTAATGAGTCTCGTATTATACATATTTATACCCCCGATATTATGTCAAACATATAATAAATAACCTATTATTAGGACTTTTGGTACTCAATATGAGAATGTATGTGCAGGACAAAGGTTTGGAGGGAAGACGCGAGAAGCACAAGAAAAGGATGATTTTGTGAACATATAAGGAAAAGACATAGCTTGGACTAAAAGCACGCCGATTATATGTATAAAGAGCGCCACTTACGGGCATCTTTGGTCAACTATGTAACTACGAGTCAAACAAGAAGTGCGCCGGTTATATATTATATAAGCGCCGATTACGCAAAGAGAAGCTCGCCGGTTTTATACCGGATGTGCGGGGTACTTCACATGGCAGTTATATTCTCTACATTAGAGAGCTACTTCAATGATGAGGCCGATCATTTGCTTGTCATAACTCTTTAGGGACGAGCCAGGGTTTCATTTACACTATAAATAGGAGCACAATTCGGAGGTTTAGACACACCACAACAAAGAATCCTAACTTGATCTTTTAGAAGCAGTTTAGTAGTAGTTTGCACCAAAACCACTAGCTAAGGAGTTGGAGTCAGAAGCATACTTGGAGAAATACTTTGGAGCACGAATACTTTTGGTATAAACTCGTTATTATAATGAAATTACTTGTTTACATGTTTTACTTTATGTTAAGTATGGAGTAGTAACCTTATGTTTGTTTGAGGCACTTCTGCCATGATTATTATGAGAATTGTATCATGAATATTGAATCTATGATATATGCATTTGATATGTCATTGTTTAGTCTCTTATCATTTGTCTTGATTGATCATTATGATTGCTTAAAGGTCGAAAGATTCAATCATGTTGGTTACATTATGAATTGTCTGTCTATAACAAATCATTGCTATGCTTGTAAGAATTGCTTAGTAAAACAAATGATGACCTTGACTATGACACGTTTAAGGGCTAGTATCAGGTCTAACGGCTTGACTAGAGGAAATGCATGTTTGATACTTCATACTTGGACCACACTTTATGCATTCTGTGTATATAGAATCGAAGGCCGAAAGGAGATTCTTTTACATAGGATAGATATACTAGTTTACATGATTAACCATCATGCTTTACTCCTATGCTTTGTCCATGTAACTTCTGTGATGCTACTTCTTATAATTCTTATGTGCTTAGCCTTGAATAAACATACTTTTAATATCAATTGGGAAAACAACACAAAATTCTTAAATCCAACAAAAACGGTTTTAGTGATAAGTGACAATCATTGGAATCTAATTTTGTTAATCATAGCTAACATAAGGAATCATTACCTCTCTTGGGACGACCTGGTCTTACCTAAACTTTTACTATAAACGGGGATTATACTTTTACCCATGTGTTTTGTGTATTAAGGAATTGGTAGAACTTGTTATTATAAATTTAGAGCTTTTAAAACACATCAAAGTTTTTGGCGCCGCTGCCGGGGAGGTTAATTTGATTTATATGTTAGTTTTTATTTGCTTGATACAAAGTTTTATTGCAGAAATTTTAAAGAATTTGGACTCTCAGAAACAAAGTACGCCGGTTTTTCAGACAAGAACATCCAAATTTTTAGTACAGTTGAGGAAAACAGTTCGATTTAATTTCAAAAAACCCCAAAACAAACTCGTAAAATGCTTTGTCCAGATTTTGAGAACATAGGACTTATGTTTCTTTTGTTTTTACTATCTGAATTACTGCATAAGTATAAATTGCACATTAAAATAAAAAAACACAAATATATTTTGCTTTTGTTTTTTAATTGTTTGCTTGAGAATGTTATACTGGATTGCTCTTATGAATGAGATGATAATTGCAATATGTTTTCAACTATTATCAGAGTTTATGAATGATTATATCTCTTATGATGAACTGTTAAAACCCAGAAAAACGCCGTTTTTATTCTTAAGACCGCCGTATTTCTGTAAAATTTTAAATAAAACGGTTAAAAAATCGCGTAATCGCCGCACTTTTCATAAAGTACGCCGAGTTTTTCTACAAAAATCTTTACAGAATATTGTTTTCTCTTCTATGATGATAAAACAAACGCATATCTTGACATATATAAGTTATATGAGATTATTGGAGTATGAATATGTGCTTATAACTTATTTGACTAACCTATTAATGTTTCATTTGATGTTTGTGCACATTTTAGCTATGTTAGCCATGGATCATAATAATAGGCTAGGAAAGAGGTTGGAATTGGAGAATAGCTGTGGATGGATTGATGAGTTAGAGAGTATTGGAGAAAACAATGTTTCGGAATCAGACACAGTTGATAGTGGATTGAAAAATGAACAGAGGGTATATACTTTTGGAAAGATGGACACCCCAGATTGTTGTTTGAAGTTTCTTGTCACTTCATGGATATCATCACAACACCTGGTGTCTAAATAGAGAAATACTACATGCACATAAAATAGAGCAAAGTACAAACACAAAGTGTTGTAACAATACCCCAAAAGATAATAACCAAAACAAACCTCCAAAGGTATCTTCAACAAAATCAAACATATTCATATCCAAACACATAGACAATTCATTCTCAAATGCAACCAAAGTCTCTTCTAGTCACTGCCTTCTATCTTACCCTTAGAATGCTCACCTGAAAGTGATGCTTAAAACGTCAACATAATGTTGGTGAGATTCATAGGTTTAAGACACACATACACTCTCAAGGCAACCAGTTCACTGTGATCATAAAATATAGCTGAACAAATAATATAAAGTTATCATACAAGCTACAAGTATCCATAAACTAATCTTCACACAACAAGGCAACCATCAGGCCAGAACGTGACCCCCGCTCCAAAACACATCATCAATTGGGTCGCATGCGCGAGCAACAGGATAAACATCCTCCCAATTGGAAATCACACAGCATCAATTAGGTCGCTAACCTAATTGGAAATCACATATCACACAGCATCAATTAGGTCGCTAACCTAATCGGAAATCACATATCACACTTTCATGTACCACATAGCATTAATACGATAACATTATAAGTCCAAGCTCTTTAAACACACATAATCACAGTAACTCAAAACATTTAAGACAAGCATCATTCCCATCCCAAGGTTTAAAACAAAGTAAAAATATGGGACTATGAACTCACCTTAACTCTGCAGCTTCCAACAATTCACAATCACAATCTAAACAACACACAAATAGATACACATTACATACGGCCAAGCTAAAAGCTATAACCCATGTAATATTCATATGATGGATGTCTAAGGTTCATATGATCCACCATGGATCTCCTAGACTCCATACTAAACACTAACAACCAATAACACTCACTAAATCCCTTGCACTCATAAACTCAGAAAACGCAGAATTTTAGGGTACTTTCACCCACATAAAATAATGACCAAACAAGCTTAAAAACTCACACCAAAAATTCCCCATGGTCTCTCATAAGCATACAAGCTAATCCCAGAAGCCCATGGTCTAATAACATACACAAGTACCCATAAGAAAATCAAACTTGTTAACTATCCAGATTCGGATCTGAACGCACACCAAAAGTTTTTGATTTTATAAAAATACTTACACAACTTTTTATCGCGAATCCTTTTCGTGGGAGTCTAACATAACCTAAAACTTAACTTTTCCAAAAGGGCTAACCTTAATAACACTTTTTCATCCACTAAGCACCATCAAACTTTTACCCAAATTCTGTCCCGGTTTAACAGCTTTGACACCTTATCTCGTAAAAATCAAAAGACTAACTTCCCGACCTCGAAATCAGTCGTGGTTGGACTTTTTGAAAAGCTCTTTCTTTGAACTACAATTTAGAGTTAAAATTCGTGATCTAACTCATTAAAAACTATTAAATAACTTCGTATATTTACAGCCCTAACTTTCTGTCCAAACCCTAACTCGCAAACTAACATGTTTTACGCTCAATTCTCTTAACCAATCATCATACTATTATTAATTAATGATCCTAACATGTTTAACATCATTAATTTACAAAAACTTATAAACCCTAATTCCATCATAATTTATATTACACGAATTATATCATTAAAACATTAATTGAATGAAAACTAGCGTCGAAAATATACCTTACGCTTGATTTTTAGCTTCAAAAGCAAAACCCTAATTTTTCTCTTCTCCTCCTCTTGTGGTCGATCAAATTTTGCAGGAAAAAGGGTGTTTGGGTCGTGGGTTTTGATTTATAAGGGTAGGGGTTGGGCTTGTTTGGGTTGGAGTAGGATTCCTTTTGACTAGGTGTTATAATTGAACTCAAACTATGTTTCCTTTTCCCCTAAAAACCCTCTAGCCGATTTCTATATAACACATACATATATTTTTATTATTTTTTTATCAAATTAAATTATTACTCTCAAAACCTTATACTTTTATATTTTGTGCGAATCCACAATGAAACCTAACGTCTTACGCGATAAACCTTCATTTTACGACAAACCGGAAAAATAATCATTTTCAAAACAAAGTTTCCAAAAATAGAATTCCACACTCGTTTTTAAATATAACTCATGAAAATAATCTCCTCGTAACTTACTCACGCTCAAACACTTGAACGAAGTCTCGTTACGCTAAACCGCAAAAACATCAAAACTACACAATTCATTTCCACACCACAAAGGTGTTAAAAATGAATTTACCAAACTCACACTACTCAAATCACTTCAATAACCTCACACGCAAAGGGATTTAGTTCCATATTCATACCAATCATAACTATATCATACATATCTCACACATATATTACATGAAACACTTAATTCACATGAAACAAAGTCAAACGGATCGAGACTATAAGTCAAACTAATCAGCTAGAATCACGGTTGTCACATTTCTCACACCTTGTTTTGTGGAGGAATTATATGCCTCTGATGCTGCTACAGACCTTGATTACAACAGAAATTTGCTACACAAGGAATTTTTCAAAAGGTTGGGAATGCAATTTGAGAAGAGAAATGATGGCAGTATGGTTGTTACTAAGAAACTCTTACTAAGTTTGAAGAAGAGTTGTTCTTGGTAGAATTCTATGTTAATCCTAATGAAAACGAGTGGGAACCTAATGTAATTCTTGGGATACCTTTCCTAAGATTGGCTACGAGCATTGCAGATTTTGCAAATGGTTTACTAACCATTTGGCCAGATGCAACTATGATAGACAATGATCTGCAGAAATTAGATGAGTTACTTGCTGGAATTAGTAAAGATGAATTGCCACCACTCCTCAACCATGAAAACATGCCTACCTTAGAAACACCTGAGTTTGTATGCAAGATGGGAAAATGTAAGAGACTGAAAAACAAACCACAACCAATTTACAAAATGAAGTAGGAGATGAAGGACCTTCATTAACCATAAACTGTCCAATGACTAGAGATGAGCTTACTAGGGAAGAGTTGGAAGCTGATGTGTATGCTAGGATCATGTTATTGTATGAGAAAAGGCCCATTATTGAAACTTTGAAGAATGCAGACAAGCATAAAAAGATTTTAGACGGAATTCTTATGGATAGACTTAAGATAGATGGGGAAGTAGAAGATGAGAATGAAGAAGAGGCTGCTGCACATGTGGTTAAGGGGTATAAAGTGATAGGTCACCATTTCATAACATAGAACCATATAATCTTAGAGAGAAAAAGAAGTTAGAGAGAGAGAGAGAGTGGAAGGAACTCTTGGAATGAAAATAAGACCAATATTATTATTAGAGAACCAACACCCTCCTTGGAGGGTTACATTAGTATTTATACTACTTAGTCTAGGGCTTCACATGACTTTTAACTTGTTACATTACTAGCCCTTAGACTTTAACAAAACATGTAAACATGACATAAACTTAAGTAAACATTGACTAAACAATATTCTAAAGCAACCTATTACAAAACTTAATGACCGAGACTTGATATTAATAAAACGTGTTCCTAACAATCTCCCCCTAAGGGTCGGTCATCAAAGGTTGCGTGACGTCATCATCTTTGTCTTTCATCTTTGACATTCATAGTTCTAGACGTCTTCAAAAAATGATTAGATGGATAATGATTCTTTGTTCATCGTGCTTTGTTCATCGTTGTTGATGTGATCCAATGATGTAAGTATCTGCCTTTAGTCACTCCTTTGCCTCTGATGGATTACCGCCTTTCCAACATGCTCATACATCTTTGACGTTGCTTCATTTTGCTTAGGTAGTTCTCTTTTCATTGACATGGAATCTTTCTTTGATCATCACATAACTTCAGATCTTTGTCATTCAACTTTGTGGATTCATATTGACATAGAATCATTCTTTGACTTTTCTGCATCGATCTTTAGTTTTAGGAGAACTTCTTTGTGACTTTGAGATGTATGTATGGAGCATGATCTCCGTCTCAACAACAAA
>LBNU01033557.1:25586-42821 GCA_014162995.1 Artemisia annua
TTCCACGGTTGCTGGGAGTTGTTCACGAACAAATTTTCGAACTTCTCCTGGTAATCTATTCTTAACTCTGTCTGCCACTGCTGCATCAATGTTGTAGACTTTGAATTGTTCAAGCTCTTTCTGTTGTTCTGAGATCTGCCCTTGTAAGTTTTCATTTGTTGTTGTAATGATCTCAGCATACTTGGATGAGCAGTTTCTTGTGGTTCTTGGGTTGGCTGAGGAGGAAGTGGTTGAGTCATTGAAGGTTGATCCTGAGATGAGGTTATTTGAGGTTGTAGAAGTAGAGCAGTAAATGGAACAATCTCATGACTTCCGGTGATGTCAATGGTTGTGTCATCCGTTTCTTGTTCTTTAGTCTGATCATCATTATCATTCCAAGTTTCATTATCACTTACTTCATTATCAGATTCTTCATCATCTTTCTTTTCTTCATCACTTATTACTTTTATTCTTTCATCACTACTTTCCGTTTCTCCTTCAGATTCTTAATCGACAGCTTCAGTATCTTCCCTATCTTTGTCACTGTTCTGTTCTTCCCCGTCAGTAGACTGTTTTTATGAACTTGAGGATACTTCACTCTTATCGGAGTTGCCTGAATCATCTGAATTCACCTTTTCTAGATTAGTATCTGAGAGTGTTTGAGAACCAGTTTTCTCAGACTTATCTTCTTCTTCTTCCTCAGATGACTGAGTTTCTTTTTCGACTATTCTGGTGCCAGACCCTTCACCTTTCTTTCTTAGCTTGGCTGAACTTTCCTCTTCTAAGCGTTTACTTTCTTGTAGGACAAATTGCATTTGTTCCTCTTCTTCAGATTCGGACAAAGGTGGAGTTCCAGCTTCTTCCTCCTGAGGTTGTTTTCCCTTGCCTCTTGTATCTTTTTCCCTTTTAACAGTTGTTTCTTCTGTATCCTCTTCAATCGGTTCATCACGAATGGTAAGTTTCCTTGTAGGTTGACGAGTAACTTTCTTCGATCTAGACTTGGGAGCCTTGGAAGTCTTTTCAGCACCCTTAGAAACTGCTTTGGATTTCATGGAACTTAACCCGACTGAGTCATTCTTTTGAGCATTATCATAGACTTTATAAGCATTAGTGTTACGAACAGCATCTGATAAAAGAATATCAGGAATTCTCATGCCTTGTTTTGTGGTACTTGTTTTCTGGATTCTGGCTGAAGTGTACATTAGATCCATAGCCGGTGTGTGTTCCTTATCTTCCCTTCTTGAATCAATCTCTGAATACTTATGCATGAAGTATCCAATGAGAGACTTGGTGAACCGGAAAAAAGGGATTTTCCTTGTTGGTGAGTTTTCGAACTGTCGGGCTTGATTAGTCATATCTTCCCATATAATCTGAGCAAAGTCAATAGGAGCCATTTTGACAACTCCCCAATAAAATTGCATCAGTTCCAATGATGGGTGTTCGTGTCCGGTTTCTCTGCCAGTTACATAGTTGGTGAGGATGGAGTAAAGAGTAAGCCATGGTTGTGGTATATACTTTCTGTCGATTGATGATAGGACGGTGAGTTTGGTCTTAGATTCATCATACCCAAGTTCCCGTAGTAATCTGATAATCTCTGACAGCTAGGGACGTGGAGTGAACTTCTTGAAGTTTCTGGACCCTTCAGCTGGTAAACCAAGAACCGAGCGTAGAGTTCCAACTTGGCTTTAAGAAGAAATAGAACTCGAATCAAAGTAAACTTAGACTGATGATTAACTCGACAAAAGGATTTACTAAACAATGACCATACTAGCAAAATACTTAAACGATACTCACAAAAGAAAGAACCATACTCGCTAAAAACTATAACTCATACTCGCTATGACTTTGAGAACCATGATACTCGCAATAAAAGTGAATGATACTCGCTAAAACAAACATGAAACTCGCTAAGAAGGAATTATGATACTCGCTATTGGGATTGCCAAGTGATACTCGCAATCAAATCAATAGCTTACTCGCTATAAACAATGTAATACTCGCTATCCTAACACATATGATACTCGCTATGTTTCTGATACTCGCAAAGGACACAAAGAGACTCATACTCGCAACCCACAAAGACCATACTCGCTATGTACATAAGAATATATCATACTCGCAAGACCTTGAATGTCATACTCGCTAGGTTTTGAGGACCATACTCGCAAATACCACAAACCAAACTCGCAAAACCCTAACCAAACTGATTTGGACTTTATTTTAACGTGACAAAAAGATTAAAAAGATTGAAACTAATAAAAACTATATGTAAAACAAGTTTAAAAGCTAGATAAGCTTAAATAAGCTAAATAAGCCGCAACCTTAGTTACAATCCCTAACCTATTTCTAGTATTATTCGACCCAAAATAAATACAAAGATTAAAGCCTAATAAGATTTAACAAAAAAAACTTTATAAAGAAGATGTTTAAAAACTAAATAAGCTCGTAAATAAGCTCANTTTCTAAAAGTCTTCAACGATGTAAAAGTGATCACTTGATCGAATTTGGGAAGCTTATCGTGATAATTATCTTTGATCTTCGATTAAGTGTCTCTTTCATTTTCATGAGTCTTTAAGAGATAAATTCGTCGTCACGGGCTTTTCTTAAGTAGATTTCATCTTTAACTTGGCTTATAAGACTCTCTTTCACATCTCGTGCTCGTTTTAGGCTTTTTGGTTGATTTTGATTCATTTATGTAATATCCTTTCCTGCACGATCACAAACACAAAAACACGATATCTTTGGCGTTTAACGTTAGTTTTTGGTCTATTCAACACTTAAACTAAGGTCAAAAGTATGTGTAAAATAGCACATACCAATCCCCATTGTTTTGCCATCCTTGCTTACATCAATAGATTTCCAGAACTGTGTCAAGTAAACCTAAGGAACGGAGCATGAACAGGTGAGTAGTTGTCGTATGTAATGATGTTGTCGAATTTCCACAATGATTTGACACGTTGGATGACATGGAAGTTTCCCTAGATCAACTTTCAGATTTGACTTTCCGATGTTCCTTTCATCTCCTTGAATTAGCTCGTGTCTAGGAGTGGTTCCTTGCGACATTATGGTACCTGAAATGCATCAATACAGCCAACGAACACAATATAGTGATGTTTATTGTTAGTGATCATTCCAGTTTCCAAGTTGTCATCTTTGACGAGATTAGTTGTTACCAAAGAATAAAGAAAAGTATAAGCATGCACAACAAACAAGGATCAAACTAGAGTAGAATACATACAACACGTTAAACACATTTAGACAATACCATCATAAGTCAAACACAATCAATCACTAAGCATCATACTCGACAGATTCACATTTAAACTCGATAACTTATATTAAATCCATGCTTGATAGAATTTGAAAATTTTGGGCAGAGTTTCGTTTCATATAAGTCACAAAAGAAGAACCCATACTCGATGGTTCTCAATGTCTACTCCTTACTCGGAGACTAGTCACCAAAAAAATGTATATTCAATATAAGTACAGAGACCAAACTCGATACAAATAATCCATACTCGATAAGCATAGACATAAGCATACTCGATAACAATAATTGCACATCCATACTCGATAAAACAATTAATAACAGCATACTCGATAAAGGCAAAAGAACAATCAGCATACTAGATAAAGTGACACATAAGCATACTTGATAACAGAATTGCACCATACTCGATAATGATAGGTCATACTCGATAATCAACAAGAGTGACAAAGGAATGAATACCTACTCGACATCAAGGGAGCTTACTCGATAAGGAGTCAAGGTTGACTTACTCGAAGGATAGACACAATTTTTGTCGAGTATGAATTTAAAATTTCATACTCGATGTAAAATTGTCTTTATGCTTCGAATAAGTGAAGCTTGAGTACTTACTCGATAAAGAACCTTCATACTCGATAACTTTGAGTCACTACTCGATGATCATCACAAAGGTCAAGATTTTGTAGTCTCATTTGGGACATGGGGTTGCAAACGTTGGTACACAAATGGCATTGATAAACAGAATCCAACCTAAGGACTTGACTAAGCTAATTTTCTCACTTATAATATCAAAAATGGTAGCGCAACTAAGTCCAAGATCAAGCAGATAACATCAAAAGGTTCTATAATTATTGGTGCATGTAGAGGGAACAAATACAAGCCAAAAACAATAAGCAAAATACACAAGCAAAGAACCAATCACCACAGTCACATTAACGAGCCATAAAACCACATTTTACCCAATTTATACCAAACTAATGAGTTAGAGGCCAAATTGAAGGTGAATACGATCATATAGTGACCTACCAACACGGCTTATGAACTCTAATTAGCCTAAAACATCAACAATGAAAAACACCCAATTCGTAACCATGAACCCTAATTCACGAGATGTACAGAAAATATTCAAGAAATTGAGAACATGATTATGAGCCATTAACAGTCAAGAAACACTTACAATCAAAGAAAATAAACTCAAAATCAAGAATTCTTGGTCGTGAAAAAATTGGCAGCGTTTAGGGCGTGGTTTTTGTTTTATGAGAATAAAATGTTTATAGACTTGTTTATATATAGGTGAAGGTTTTACTAGTTGATAGATTTGGCCCTTCTACTTATTAACAAACCAATCTTTTGACATTTTTGGCAATTATAGTCCCATTGGTTATTAACTCATGAATACCGAGTACAAATAGTTAAGTTTTAGAGTTAATGTGATGAAAACTCCCCCTCGAACCAATACCATAAAATTGAAGACGGTTTAGCAAAAGTTTTTGGTCGAGAGTTAGTCGGAAAAGAAGATTTTATTGATGAAGAAAATAATGAAAATAAAAAATTCACTAGAATATGACAAATTTTCTCCCCCTCAAGATATGTTTACGAAAAAATGATAGAAATGTTTTTGGACAACATATCTTGAAGTAGTGAATTTTAAAATAGAAAAGGAAAATAATGAAAAGAAAAGAAAAATCTTTTTGAGTTTTTATGATTTTATATTTTTGTATTTTGTTTTTGAATAATTATTTACAAAAGGTTTTGGTGTCTGCCTCGCTTAATTATTTTTAAGAAAGGATTGTAAATCATCTGGAGTCAAACACCTCATACCAATCCGGTGAACTAGTTCAGCAAACCGTGATGGAGCTAATGGTTTTGTGAACAAGTCTGCCAGCTGGTATTCAGTACCCACAAAGTATAACTCGATTGTACCCTTTTCAACGCGCTCCTTGATGAAGTGATAACGGAGATCGATGTGCTTAGATTTGCAATGAAGAACAATGTTGCAGGAGATTGCTATCGCGCTTTTGGAATCACTGTACATCGGAATTTTGTTGAATAAGTAGCCGTAGTCCATTAGTTGTGTTCGCATCCAAATGACTTGAGCACAGCAAGCAGACATGGCTACATATTCGGCCTCCGTAGATGATAATGAGGTGCAATCCTGCTTCTTCGATTGCCAAGACACAAGTTTGTCTCCAAGAAACTGCAAACCACCAGAAGTACCTTTGCGTGTGTCTACGCACCCTGCATGATCAACATCTGAAAAGGCTATTAGTTCAAAACCAGAATCCTTCGGATACCAGAGTCCCATGTTGATGGTTCCCTTTATGTATCGAAGGATTCGTTTAGCCTCATTGAGGTGACGTTCAGTAGGACTAGACTGATAACGAGAGCACATAAATACAACAAAGACAATATCTAGTCTGCTAGCGGTTAGATACATGAGTGACCCAATAATACTTCGGTATTTTGTGGGGTCAACAGGTTTTCCATGTAAATCCGCATCTAGGTTAGTTGCGTTGGCCATTGGTGTATTGTAGGTATCACAACTTGTCATGCCATGTTTCTTAATTATCTCTAGAGCATATTTAGATTGACTAAGGAAAATCCCACGGGGTGATTGATGAACTTGTAGTCCAAAAAAGAACGTAAGTTCACCCATCATAGACATTTCAAAATTTTGTTTCATTAATTTTGCAAAAGCGTTTGAATACTTTTTATGTGTAGAAGCAAAAATAATGTCATCAACATATATTTGCATAATTAAAACGTCATCCCCGTGTTTTTGGATAAACAAAGTTGGATCTATCAAGCCTTTGGTAAAATCATTAGCAAGCAAGAAAGCAGTAAGTTTATCGTATCATGCCCTTGGGGCTTGTTTGAGACCATAGAGAGCCTTCTTAAGTCTGTAGACATGATTAGGATGCTCTGGGTCGACGAATCCTTCCGGCTGACTAACATAAACTTCTTCACGTAATTCGCCGTTCAGAAATGCTGTTTTCACATCCATTTGATAAATGACCATATTTTTGTGAGCAGCGTATGCAAGAAAAATGCGAACAGCTTCTAGTCTAGCCACAGGTGCAAAAGATTCCTCAAAATCAATTCCTTCTTCCTGAGAATATCCTTTAGCAACCAATCGGGATTTGTTACAAATAACTGTGCCATCTGCGTCCAATTTGTTTTTCCAAATCCATTTCAGCCCAATGACGTACACTCCATCTGCTCGTTCAACTAATTCCCACACTTCAAGGCGTTTGTCATAAGTGAGTGCTTCCTTAATGTTTTTGGGTTCTTCTTGACAAACTGTGAGTGCATAAATGCAATGTTCAGCATCGGAGTGAAGTTGGTGTCTTGTCATAACTGGAGCTGAGGGATGTCCAATGATGTTGATTAATGGATGATCTTTAGTCCACTGATGTGTTGAAGGATGAGGGTTATAGAACTGCTGCATATTGACTGATTCCAAATTGCGTGTTGACGACTCTGCAATGTCTTCAAGGTTTGGAGTCGGAGCAAACTGATTGAAAAGCGCAAGGGATCAAAATCTGCAGGTTCGGGTACTTGTTGTTGGTTCAGATCTTCAGCTGCATTGTCTGTATTGGAATCGGTTTGTTCAGCAAATGGGTTGAAGAACTCATTACAAGGTGCACTGTTGTCTACGGTAGTAGTTGTAGGAGCAGGTGTATCAGGTATTGGAATATGATCAGGTTGAGCAGCGGAACTAGTGGATACAGCTGGTGCACTTTGATCAAAAGTGTCTTCAAACAGTGGTGCGAACAAGGTTTCCAAGTCTTTGCGGGTTGGTGACAGTGGTGCAGTTGAAGACTCTGGGAAGTTAAGACGGTTGGTTGCGGGTCCTAAGCTGTTATGCTCAGAAGCCATTGTGGAAAGTTCATCGAAATTAGCGTGAATTGTCTCTTGAATTTCCCTTGTACGACGATTATAGATCCGAAAGCCTTTTGAATTTTCACAGTAGCCAATGAAGATACCTATGTCAGCTTTAGCTTTGAGCTTCCCAAAATCATCACGATCATTATGCGGATAGCAAAGAGCTCCGAACACATGAAAGTGTTGAACATTTGGTTTTCGTTTGTAAACAATCTCATAAGGAGTTTTGTTGTGGCGTCTTGTTATCATACAGCGATTTTGAGTATAACATGCGGTTGAAACAGCTTCAGCCCATAAGTAATCTGGTAATTGAGCATTGATGAGCATCGTTCTTGCAGCTTCCACTAACGTTCTGTTGCGTCTTTCGACAACACCATTCTGTTCTGGACTTCTAGCAATAGACGTTTGATGTTCAATACCTACTTTCTCAAAATACTCACGAATAGTTTGATTCTTAAATTCAGTTCCATTGTCCGTTCTGACTGTTCTGACTGTGTTTCGAAGTTGAACCTGAATTTTGGTGAGAAAGGTGATGATCATGGAAGGAGCTTGATCTTTGCTTCGAAGGAAGTAGACCCAAGTCCATTTGGAGTAGTCATCAACAATTACTAATATGTACCTTTTGCCTTTAATTTTTTGAACACGCATGGGGCCACACAAGTCCATATGAAGCAGAAGAAGAACATGCGTAGAACTTGGTTCAGTTTTAGAGCTGAAGTGGGCATGTTTGCTCTTTCCTTGTTCACAAGCGGGACATAAGTGATCTTTTGAATATCTGAATCGAGGAAGACCTTCAACTAGTTCGTGACGAGCAAGATCTGTCATGGTTTTAAAGTTGAGATGAGACATACTACAAGTGATGAATTTGACTATGTGCTTACACCAGATGAAGTTGAGTATTTGATTAAAAAGAATCCTGAGGTGCATATGAAAGCTATTGAATTGACTGCAGATGTTACTTTAAGTCCTGAGCAAAAGACTACACAGTTGCATGAGTTCATTAGGAAGATCATTGTTGAAGCTTCTGAGCTTATGGTTNATAAGTGATCTTTTGAATATCTGAATCGAGGAAGACCTTCAACTAGTTCGTGACGAGCAAGATCTGTCATGGTTTTAAAGTTGAGATGAGACATACTCTTGTGCCATAACCATGATTTTGTCGAAGTTGCCTTTGAAAGAAGACATATAGGAGAAGAAGCGATCATGTCTGAGAAAGATATGGTATAAAGACTGTTTCCACAAGTGCCGGACATGAGATCATTTCCTTGTAAATCGCGAACGAAGCAAGTTTTCTCTCAGAATGCTACTTCTAAATCCCCATCACAGAATTGATTGACTGAGAACAGATTGTGACCAAGGCCTTCGACATCATACACATGACTAATTTCGATGTTACCACTGACATAATCCCCATATCCCATAATTGCAGCGAAATGATCATTCCCGAATCTGACAGTGCCGATGAACTTTGAAACAAAGTTTCTTAGCAGTTTGAGATTTCCTGTAATGTGTCGGGAGCATCCGCTATCAACAATCCAAAGAACAAGTTGAACCACCTGCATCACACGAAGGAGACAAAGATGGAACAGGTGTAAGGGTGGAACCCCGAAGAAGTTGTGGGTTCCGTTGGGTTAGATAAGCACACATTGATGATTTTAGGTATCAATTTAAAATTCTGTGTCCTTGCTAACCAACGTTGCCAACTCCAACTAGTTTGTGCTTTCTTCTTAAGGAATTCGCTAGGTGGTGACATGTTCTTAGTAATATTGTTAGCAACTACAGGGGCGACTACATTATTGCTAGAAACTACATTTGGCTTTCTACCTAGCATAGATTTAGAAGCAATAGTGTGCCTAGATTTTCTGCCAGATGTTCGTTTCTTATGACGAGTAAAAGAGAGTTTGCTACACATTTTGCATGATCACCAGATAACATACTTTTACGACAATACACACATGAAGCATTAACATGCAAAGCATTCAAAGGTTCAGCATTCGTTACACAAAGATTAGGATTACAATTTGCCAAATCAGAATCTAAATCTAGTGCAACATGAGTTTTATTCAAATTCCTAAGGTGGTCTTCTACTTCAGAGGCTTCTAGTTTTCCACTTCTATGCTTCCAGATCCTATTCTTCCTTTTGGTGCTCTTACGCATTGATCTGCTAACGCTAGGAGTGGTGACTATTCCTGTGGAAGTTGAAGCATTCTCATTAGAAATTAGAGAGTGTGTTTCCTTAGTGGTTGTGTCGATGTTGTACATGCATGGTGCAATCACATTTTTGCTAGCAAACTTTCCTTTTTCAAGTAACATAATTTTCTCTTTTAGTTCGATAATGATGTGCTTCTTTTCTTGAATGTTAGATTCCAGCTCACGATTGCAAAAATAGATGTCATTGTTTCTAACTTTTAATTCCTCTAGTTCCTGTTGATATTTTGAAATTTGACTGTGTAACTCTACAACTCCATCCTTAAAGGAATTTGAAATTTTTTGACTTTGCAATTGCAATTCGAAAGAAAGACTTTGATTTTGACACCATTCAAGCTTCTTTTTAAGATGAGAGATCTCTTTTGAAAGTTTATTTTGCACATCATCATTGTGTTTCACAAGTTTCTCATTTTCTCTTTTTAAAGTCTCAACATGTTCATGCAACAATTTAATATCATCAGTGTGATCATCTACAAGCATAGCAGTACCAGACTCATACAAAGAATTCATAATCACAGATAATATATCAGCATTAAGGACATATGCTAAGAGTCGATCAACTTCTTTTTGCAAACCTTTGTTTTTTCTTTTTTGTTTTCAAATTGTTTGTTCGGTTGCGTTGAAAACTTCCATCATTGAGTTTACCTCCGTCTGAAGTTCCTTTTCCCAGTGTGTAGCACAAAGACGCAAATGTTGAACATGTGGCAACAATTGTTTTTGAAAGACTTCTCTATTTTCTTTTTCATAAACATTTTGAAAAGTTGCTACAGTTATTTCTGAGTTTCTTTTAATCACTTGTTCTAAAAACGTTATGTCTTCCATAAATGTATCAAAATACCGCATGACACTACAACGTTTTGGTAATGGTTTAAGTTGACTGGAGTCAGGTAAAGGACCATTTATTTGTGCAACTGGTTTTACAGGACCAACATCAGAAGATGACTCATTTACATGTATTAAAGACCAATGTTGTTCAGTTTTCTCTTTCTAAGGCACAAAAGATGCATTCAAATGAGGAAATTTTGAGTAATCAAAAGGTGTATTATAAAAAACATTGCTCATTTTAGATCGACTCTCATCCTCTATTTCCTCTTCTTCGTCACGATTATATACAACAACACGCACAACAGATTCATCAAATAAGTGTTCTGCACTATACAGTTTTGGAATTTCCTTGAGAGCTGTTTTTAAAAAACTAGGTGTATCATAGCCAAGAGCATAACCACACCCGGGAGGTCTTTGTTGCAAAGTGAACTTTTGAATAGTGGTGATGGATTCACCCGTTTTATAAACAACATTTTGGAACTCTTTGATTTTCTTTTCCAATTCAACAACTTCTTCTACGTAAGAATCAATCCGTTTCCTTGACTTTTGTTTATATACTCGAAACTCAGCTTGACAAAGGGACAACTCAGATTTTGTTTTAGAAAGTTCATCGTTGAGTTGACTCATTTATTGTTCATGATTAAACCTTTCTTGTTCCATTTGTGAGATTAAAGCATTTTTGGTAACGGTTAATTCACGTATTTGATGTTGCAACTCTTGTTCTTGAACATAAGATTTTTGGAAAGCAATTTAAACACTTTTTTCCCGATTATCTCGTGTTTCAAAATTTGTTATTTGAATTTTACAGCACTCAAGGTCTTTCGTTAATGATGCAATTTTGGCTTTCAGTTTGGTATTTATAGCATTGCATTTTTGGGCATGAATTTGGGTGGTCATAAGCATAGTTCTGAGGTCCGAATCTGGATCATTTGAAGGTTCATGTTGTTCAAATTGATCATCATAACCATCATCAAGTGGATCATCAAATACAACAGTTTGGTTCACTTGAACGTGATCATTAAATGTAACCACAGGGTCAATTTGATCATCTTCGTCAAATGTAACAAAAGTGCTTATTTGGTTATCCTCTTGACTGGATAATAATGAATTGATTTGAACAGCTTGTTCCTTATCTGATGCAGATGCAGAAGGGGAGGCAATATCATGTATTAAGCAAGTGTTTAAATCATGTACCTCAGACAAACCATCAGTGTCATACACTGGGCCTGAATCACTCAGATGTAGTTCCTGCATATTGGCCATAAGCATAACTGCAGCATTTGCTTCCAGATCTTCCATGTCATCATCAGATTGAGCATTGGCCATGAAGTTGTTGTCTTTAGCATTGACGTTTCCACGTGCTTCATCCTTTAGAGCAAGAAGTAATGCCTCCTTGTGATACTTACTGCCTTGAGTTCTCGGTGAAGGACATGCAGTTGCTAAATGACCGATCCCATTGCAGTTGTAGCAACGAATGACAGTGTTACCAGAATCTGTATTACCCGTTTCAACAATCTCAACCCTTTTCTGAGGAGCAGCAACATTATTCCGAAAGCTACCATTTGCATTAAACCGCTGACCATTTCCAGAATTACCCATATTACCACGAAAACCAGATCTACCAATGTTACGATTCTGAACTTCAACTCGGCCATCATTAACAACAGCTTGATTCCTTGTAATAGATGAAGAACAAAGACGATTGTTCGACTTGTTGGAGAATTTGCTGAATGCTTTAGCGATGAGTGCAATTCCTTGATTCAAGTTGTTAAATTCCTCTTCATCTTCATCATTGTTAGCATTGGAGTAGAACATGGAGTCATTGTTGTCAGACGAATCACTTGAACTGATGTTGCTTTGTTGAGTAGAATCATATGTGAGTAGTGGTAGTGAAGGATTTGGTTGAGGGTAGCTGAAGTAATTTTGTTCCTGAACATAAGCATGGTTTGATGGTTGTGGAGCAAAGTGAGATTGAGCAACCAGTGCTAGTGAGTTAGGAGTTGGAGGAGGTGACAACGTTGCACGAAGAGCTGTATCCTTGTTAACTTCACTCTCATGGTGCTTCAGATAATCAAATAACAATCCATATGGTGCATCATGAAGATTCTTAGCCTGCCTGACAAATGTGACATATTTCTTCCATTCATGACCAAGACAACTTAGAAACTTTGTGTTGATACCAATCCTAGGGAGTATGATGTTGTGTCGGTCCAAATCATTGATGATGTTAGTGAAGAGATGATAGTAAGACTCAAACGATTCCCCTGATTCAATTATGAAGTCTTCATATTCCATATAAAGTTTAGATTGCATGTCTTCTTGATTCAATTCAGTGCCTTCCATCAAGAGATGAACATGTTCCCACATATCCTTAGCCGTTTTCTGAGCATCAATACTACGAAAGATCAGATTAGGTATTCCCTGAAGAATGTAAAACATTGCAAGTTCATTTGCTTCCCGATGAAGTTGTTGCTCTGCGATGAGTGAGGATTCAGGAAGTGGAGTAACAGTGTCAGGTCTTAGAGGATTAGCATTAGGATCACCTGGAGTCGCTGTAGTTGGCCATTGAAATGGGCCTTCAAGAATGACCTTTTTCATAAACTTCCCATGAGGTTTCTTGAGTTCAATGAATCGTAAGAAACGACTAGCCCATTGAAAATAGTTGCCAGGTGTGAGCATAGGAGGCATATCAAGGGAGCCAGCTTCATGACGGGATTGTTGACTAGTGATTGCTTCGCACATTTGATCAAACCAGTGTGTTTGCTTAGTTGGTGGAAGATTTGTTTGCATTTGCTGATGTAAGAATGGTTGTTGTTGGAAGTGTGGTTGTTGCTGTGGAAATTGTTGTTGATGCATTAAGAGTTGATGTTGTTCGTGCATGTAGTATGGTTGATGATACGATTGCTGATTCATTTGTTGATACGGTTGTTGTTGACGATTTTGTTGTAGCTGCTGATGATGATGAAGGTAATTGCAGTACGGTAGTTGAGACATGATTAATGATTATGTTAAATGGATCTTAAAGGATAAAGAAAGGTTGTTGTTGTAGATTAGATGTGATGGCGAAAGTTGACAGTTAATAGATTCGGAGGTCTTTGTCACAACTCACAAATTCAGGCCATTTTTCCAAACCTCGACAAATTACTATTCACAAGTTACTATTCATCATTTTACTATTCATCATTTTCGGAGTCAGTTTGTGATTCTGAGAAGCGTTCAGAAATTTTACTATTCATGTGACACTATACATCCCGAAAGAAAAACACTATTCATGTTCATCATGCATCATCACGTAAACCTAGTTTACGGGTATTCAAATTCGAGCAACCGGTTGGGTTTGGCTGTGAATTCATTCATTATCAGTAAGAACACTTCATGTAGGCTAGAATTAGTCTGCACATCATCAGGAACTTCATCAGAACATTAGGTCATGCACGGGTTTGTGTGTTTACATGTACGTATGCCTGAATGTTTAAATAACGCTACCACTCAGTTTTTACTACCAACATTTAGCTGATACTCCCATCTACGATCCTAATATGTTTTCATACTCATTATAATAATATAAAAGTTATATTATTAATTTACCCGGCGTTTTGAGAATTTTTACGATACTTTCCGGTTTACGTTTAAACTCTCGTCGGTTTTCAATATCTTAACACGACAACTACTTTAACACCCGATTCTCATCAGGATTGTAAATTTATAAATTTCACGACTTTAATATATTTAATAGTGTTTCGTTAAAATTGATTTCTAGTTAACCCGGTACCCAAAACTTATAACATAACACATTATATACACTAAATAACTAAAGATACAATTAAATACCAAGCAAACTACTAATTCCCTACCTTTTTTTTACATATTTCGACACATATATATGTCAAGATACTTTCACTTGACCTTTTTATTACCACTTTGTCCTAAATACAAGACTTTTTACTTGACATTGATCATGTAATTACCAAATTGCCACCAAGATCAAAGATATTTGTCATAAGACTTCAAGACTTCTATACTTGGATATTTTTACAAAACTAAAGGAAAAAACTCTTCTTCTTTCTCTCTAGTGGCTGGCCATTGATCAAGAACAAGGAAGACATCAAAATTTTTCAAGAACAAAGTCATTTACAAGTAATCTACATAACCCTTGTTAGGATTTTGAAATAAAAATCACAAGGTTTTCATCCTAAACATCATCAAAATCTCCATACTTCAAGTAATCTTCAAGTGATTTTTTTTCATCATCTAATACTTTCCTTTAACTAGTAACATGATGTATTTTCAAGATATATTGGTTATACTTGCAAGTTACTTATGTTATTGTTACCACTTTATAAGTTTTATAGTTTTTATGAATATTAACAAGCCTATGATCATTCCCTTGAAATCTTACCATGTTTTGTGTAGTTTAGGAATCCATGACACCCTAAGAAGGTGTATGATAGAATATGGGATGTATTGAAGTTGGTTGGAAGGTTTTTGTACAAGTTAGTAACTAGGAAACTCATTTTTGACATCCTTGAATACCTACTTTCCTTATTTTGAAAACGTGGGAAATCCAGGGGGTTGGGTGTACTTTTGATTTAGAAAATACTTTCCGAGATGAAACTATGGCCGAAAGTTTGGATGAAAACGAGTTAATAACAAAGGAGATATGACTTTCCGAAGTTTAACGACGAAAACTCATTTTCAGAAAAATAGCTTGCTGTATGAAAACTTTTGTTGGGCAAAATGAGTCATTTAACGTAACCTAGCTAAGCCGAACTACTATAAATGTGATAGTACATGTTTATACGAAACCGGAGATATAAAGAATGTTAGGAATACGTTTTTTTTGTATAAGAAAGATTCGGTCACCCCTGATATGATTAAGCATTGATTAGCTCGTAGTAGTTACAATAGTTAGTTAAACGTAGTTTAGAAGTAGATTAGTTCGCGGAAGAAGGACGGGTCTTTACCCACTGTATACCTGATCCGCAGCCCAAGTGGCAAAACCCATGTATATAAACCCCTCTCCATCCTTGGAGAGGGTAAGCCTTCTCTCATAATTCTATTTTCTTTTTTTGGTTTTCTCTCTAAGGCTTCACCTCTTTCTCTCTCTAACTTTCTCTCTATACATTTCTTTCTTTTCTTTCTTATATGCAATGAACCAAAACCACAAGTATGAACGTGTTTGTGATGTTATCTAGTGTTCTACAATTGGTATCAAGAGCCATGGTTACATCCTAGGGATCATAGGACTTGTGGTGTATGGTTTGTTTTGGTTTCTATTAGTTTAGGGTGGTTTTTCTTATTTTTGAGCTTGGTAGTGGTGATTCTTGTGTTCTTTCTTGTACTTCTTGGATTAGAGGGGTTAGATTCACCTAGTTTATCAGTTGGTTTGGCTAGATCTCACGTTTTTGAAGTGTACGATTGTGTTTGGACCATTTTCTTAGCAGCGGTTTGCTCCTCGGTAAAGTTCTTCTTGGCAGCGGTTAGTTTGAGTTTCAGCGGTTAAGTATTAGCGGTTAGTACATCTGGTCAGCGAACATAACGCTGTACTTTGTACTGCTTCAGCGGTTACCTTCCAGCGGTTTACTCCTCAGCGGTTACTTTACTAGCGGTTACTCTGACAGCGGTTACTATTGCCAGCAGTTTAATAGTCAGCGGTTACTATTCTAGCGGTTAATATTCCAGCGGTTAGTATTATCAGCGGTTTGCTCTTTCAGCGGTTACTGTATCAGCGGTTTTCTCATCAGCGGTTACCAGATTCTAGCGGTTTGATTTGGATTCTAGCGGTTTGACTAAGTTGTAGCTTGACCAAAGTTGACTTTTTACGTTAAAACTTCAAACGGCCATAACTTTTGAACCGTAACTCCGTTTTTCAGTGAAATACCTGCCAAAACGACCATGTTTCGAGGAGAATGACACGCTGAATGAATTATCGATTCAGGCGAAGTTTCGAGGCCTAAAATCGCTCCGGAGTGAAGTTATTGAAGTTTTAAGGTTTCAGACCATAATTTCACCATTGCAACTAGCATCAATCAAACCTAATCACACCGATGGTTGATAACTCACTGATAGGTGATCAAGTTGTTGTGAGTTGACAATACGCTGCAAGTTGAATAGTTCTATGATTTGTGATTGGTTACAATTTGAGTTGTTACAACTTGTCCAATTACAATCTGACGTTGCGAGTTGATTCTTGCAATTTGACTAATTGTGATTTGACTTGGTGTGATTTGACTCGTTGTGACTAAACTTAGATAACTTACTGTACCTTTCAAAGTTTATCATCTCACACTCTATCACTAAAGTACTAAACTTAGAATTATAAAATCCCGTGCACGTTCACATCATGTCAAATTCTTCAGATTCTGTCATCTCTGACATACTTAAACTGTACGACATGATCGACGAACATAAGATTTCCAACATAGAACAACAGACTACTGGTCTTGAATCTGAAACTACTAAAATGAAATCTTTGTGCTCTAATCCTCAAGAGACAGATGTTATTCAGCCTCTTAAATTGCTTGATAATGCAAAGAATTGCAGCATAGAATGTTTTCAACAACTACATTCACACCTCTTAGTACTTTTAGAGGGAACGGGATTCAAGATGGGATTTGAGCGTGCATTTGCAACACTCTTTGGTCAAGATGTTCAGACTTTCACAGACACGATGATTCTTAACTTGGATCAACTACAACAACAACTTGAGCAAGGAGAATATTTGAAAATTGGATCCACGGCTGCCCTTTATGTACTCAACAAACAACTCCAAGTGTTCTTTGATTCAAAATTCACTCTAGAGTATGACCATTACAGTGAGATGACTAAAAGGTGCTTTGCTGATCACACGGGAATTGAGGTTGACACGTTCAGAGTTACACTCATCCAACTCATGGGTGATGTTAAGGCGTTCATTGAGGAAAGAGCACAACACAAACTTTTGGATGACGACAAAGTGAAGGGATCTCTGGTACAATCATGTGATGGTATTGACAATTCGGGTAAAGCTTCAGAAGTTGGGTCAGTTGTCACGATGTGCAAAGGATTAGAGACTGATAAGCTTGACACTA
>LBNU01033557.1:61485-100682 GCA_014162995.1 Artemisia annua
GTCTATTTAGCTAGTCTTAGAACTGCGAGTTCTAGGATAGGACCATTCAAAACTCCACAAGTGAGACACTTCGATTGTAGTTAATTGTACTACTGATAAGAGGCTTAGGATTAACCCTTGTTTTTACACCCGCTATTTTTGCTCATATTACATGACTTCTTGGTCAAAAAAAAAAAAAAATAAATGTATTCTCCACTCCCACACCTTTTGCGTTGTATCCATTTTTGGTACACGATACCCCTAGTACACCCCTCCGAGCCTATCTTTTCGTTTCGACCTTTGAGCATCTTACTCAAAGTGAGAATTTGTTTACACCCCACTAAATGTACACCCAAATCGCCTTAGCCTACCTTGTATGCACCCACCTTTGGTGAATTATTGTGAAAACATTTGTTAAACCCTTAGTTAATTATCTAGTCAATTACATGGTTGCTAAGTTAAGTCATATCCTTGTACATATTATTTTGGGACGATTGGGACTCATGGGTAAAGTACTAGTGTAATGGAGTAATGGGGAAGAACAACATTATTACCCCCAGAAAGAATTTGGAACTTTACACTTGACGCCGTCAGGTGTTATTGGTGGTAGGCCGTCAGGTTGTAATTTAAAGAGTGACGGCCCAGAAGAAATTAAAGGGTGACGGCGTCAGAAGTGGATCTAGGCCATCCGAGGAACCTTATGGCGGCGGGCTGACGGCGTCAGACCCTATAACCTGACGCCGTCAGAGTGTAAAAATCTATATATAGTTTTCTATTTTTCATTCATTAGTGTGGAACTTTGTGGAGAACTTTTGGCACCAAACCCTAGATGAATTTTCTGTACTTTTTAGGGTTTCGAACCCTTGGAACCCTCATGCTTAATTAAAGATAAGTCTTCACTTTAATTCAATCAATATGTCTATGTGTTGGTTGATTATCTCTTTTGCTTGTCTTTTAATTAACATGCTTGGCTAAATTCTTCTTGTGTTTGCTTAGATCTAATGAAACCTAACTATTAATTATTGGTTAATTGATGTGTTGTTGTTTGTTGGGATGATTGTTCCATCAATGTTAGGCTCAAGAAAACTGGCCAACCTCCTTTATGGTAACGTGCTTGAACGTCTTGGGAAACATGCAACCAAGGCATACTAGGCTATTAAGGTAGTATTTAACGCATGAGCCACTGTTTACAATCCCTATGGTTGTGCCGTGCATGGCATAGGAGGAGATAAGAGCTCATAGAATTGGAGAGATATGTATGCCACTCCATGAGTTATTAGGAATACACCCTTCATCCACACAAGTAACATACATATCAATTAACCGGTAAAAGATAGTTGGAGAGTAATGAAGTCTAAGTAAACACAACTTTTCTCCATATTGTTTTCACAACCAAATAGTTTAGTTATTTATTTTATTTGCAATTGTAGTTATCTTGGGTTAGTTGACTAGCAACTAATTCCGCCCACTCCTTCAAAACCGAGATTTTACTTGCTTTCATAAAAACATAAAAAAAATACAAAAAGAATCTTCCTTCACCCTTAGACCTATTAGAGTAGTTTTTCTATCCCAACGAACACTATTCCCTGTGAGAGAACGATCAATCCCCGTACTTACCACTATCCTATACTACATCGGTCAGGTACACTGCCAGGTGGGGTTGTAAGCCTCTTGAGATCCCTTGAGAGGTAAAACCTGTTGTAAGGTTACAAAACCACGCATCAATATATTTACTACGTACTTGTCACACCCTGAATTTACCTGTTATGGGCAGCGGATTTGAATACCCGGGTGTAACTTTCATGGCATCCCATCACAAGATTATATTGAACGACCTAAAGTGTCGTCTAGAAAATACACGTTTGATCATAAATAAAAATCAGAGTTTACAAACATAGGTCCCAATGTAAGTTGCAAGTTTTGAAAACAAGTACAAATTTGATCAAACGATACATAAGTGCATGAAAACCCGTGATGCAAGTCGACGCCGCGACTTCAAAATGGTGATCCATATGCATGTCCATAATGATGCTAATTACCTGAAAATACATTGCTTAAAACGGTCAACATAAAGTTGGTGAGAAATCATAGGTTTATAAACAGTTGTTATACGAAACCACAAGTATAATCTGTATGACATAAGTCACGTAAAAATGAAGTACAATAGCCTTAAGCTCATGACCCCGAAACTAGACCAAATGAGATGCCCCTCAAGAGAGTGTTATGCCGACACTCTAAGTATGATAAAATGAAATGCATCCGCTAACGGACGTTGGTATGACCAACACGGATGGAGGCGTCACCCTCAATAGATCTATCCACTCACCCTCGCTTATATATAATTAACGGTCCATGATAATAGGGGACTTGCAATTGGCATATGAGGTAACTTAACCTATTGTACAATGAATTTGATACCTTGGTTCGTATATAAAAATGATTGCAATGTATTCTCCCCCGTGGGATTTGAAAACATTAATAAATGTAAAAACGGGGCTATGAAAACTCACCTCAAGTGATGATGTAAGTACTCGGATTACTTATGAAATGATCGGAACCGAACAATGGAAACACTTGACAATACTAGGCACGAACAACTAGCCGCAACCTAATAATGAATGTATGTATACTACATGAGATTATGAAATGAAATGATGCATGAACATGTACATGTTACCTATACCACTCGTACTTTGAAAATATAAGTTGTCGTCGAAATTCAATGTTGGTAACACTTGGTAAAATATGTACTCAAGTTAGTACGCAAAACTAGTCAAGTAACTTATATTTATATATATAAAGTGTAGGCACGTGTGTCGACGTTAGGAGACCTTGAAAACCATTACGTTGTCGGGTTAGTGACTTGTGATGACACGGAACTCTATGGTTATGAAAAACGGCCCTTCAAGTTTAGTTGCATGAAAACTATACTTAGTACGAAATATATATACTCTATGTTAAAAGCTGTCAAAACAATAAGTATATATCAAGTTTAAAACGTGGCTTTTATTTTCGTTATACGTCCGTTTTCTACGTTCTTTATATCCACACTTTCGTGTAAACAAATACTAACATGTTTTTAGAGACCCGGGTCACCTAGGTTTCGCCAAACGCCTAAAATGACCCAATGAATAATTCCCATCAGCAAACACATTTTCCGGAAAACAATTTTTATCGTTAAACATATAAAAATCATAACTCCTTCGTTATAAGTCCGTTTTTGTCCCCGTTTTCGGCCATAGTTTCGTCTCGGAAAGTATTTTCTAAATATTTGGCCAAAAATTACTCAAAAGTTACTGAGTTCACCACGTTTTCATTTTTAGGACAGTAGGTTATGTACAAGTGTAAAAATCCATTTTCCTAGTTAACAACATGTCCAAAAATCATTCCTACAACAACCAATCATCCCATAACCTACCATACACCTTCTTAGGGTGTCATGGGTTCCTAAACATCATCCACCATGATAATCTAACAAGGATCTACTCATTCTAACATCTAGGGCTCAAAAGTTATAAAAAGTGTAAATGGAGTGGTATAAACTAACACATGCATGTAGATCTTGTATAAAATCAAATGAATATCATGAGAACTTGGTGAAATTATGAAAATGAGTTTTGACAACTTACTTGAAAGATTAGTGAGCTTATGGAGATGAAAACCTATAAAACCTTGGGTTTTTATTTCAAAACCCTAAAAAGGAGTACTAAATATACTTGAATATAACTTGATCTTGAAAAATCAATGGATCTTGTTGTTGTTCTTGTGATGGCCGGCCATGGAGAGGAGAGAAAGAGAGAAATGTGTTTTTATTTCTTTGACAAATGAAGTATAAATTATGTGTAGATATTTTTGGGACAAAAGAGTACAAGTCTTTATGAGTTAGTGAAGATTTTCAAATGGTGTAAGGGATTGGTATGGGGGGGGGGCTGATTTGGATGAAAAAGGGGATTTGGTTGGAAGATTTTGAAGATTTAGATGTATAATGCATGTTATATTGTATATATTTAGTAGTTTTAGTGAATACCGGGTACCGAGTTTGCTAGAAATAAAATTTAACGGTACCAAATAGAATATAACAATGTTGTAAAAATTATAAAATTACATTCCTGATGAGAATCGGGTGTTAAAATAATTGTCGTGTTGAAATATCGAAAACCGACGGAAGTTTAATCGTATACCGGTAAATACGGTAAAATTCTCAAAACACCGGGTAAATTAATAATATAATTTTTATATCATTATAATGAGTATGAAAATGTATTAGGATCATTGTGGGGAGTGTCAGACGTGTTAATCACATTTAGTGATCGCGTGTTAACGTTTAGTTAAAAATAAACTTACGTAAAGCGTTAAACGTACTAAAAATGTAGATTTGAAAATCCTACGAGTGGAATAGTATGAAAATGTTATTGTGATGATATGTGGACTATTTCTAGTCCGTATGAAGTGTCCCTGCTAATAATGCATGAATTCGCATCTAAACCAAACCGGTTACGCGAACATGAATACCCGTAAACCCCGTTTACGATGAATTGAATGATATGCATGAATAGTACTTTCCCTCCGGGAATGAATAGTGTCATGTGAATAGTAAATTTTCTGAACGCGTCTCGGAATCTCAAATTGACTCCAAAAACGATGAATAGTAAAATGATGAATAGTGATCGATGAATAGTAAATGATGAATAGTAACGGGTGAATAGTGAAATGTCGAGGTTTGGGAAATGACCTGAAATTGTGGGTTGTGACAGTACTAACGACTAGTTTTGTGAAATTAGTTGAATATGTTTTCTTCGAGTCATGAAAAGTATTATACAACGATAAGAACACAATATTTGCCTAACGAAATACCATACAAGGATCGTAGAGTATTATTTCAACATATATACTTGGAAAGTAGTTTTTATAACTAAACGAGACAACAACAGGTATTTTTGACGATAAACGTTATTTTCAAAGAATACAAGCGGTATCGATAACATACGTACATGCATGCATAGCATTGTTTTCATTGCTTACAATAGGTCATATCATTCATTATAGGTCGTGCTTAGAGCCGAGCCTTACATCATTCCGTTCATCATCATTTCACTGCTTGCATTTCAGGTGAGTTTTCATAGCCCCGTCTACATATTTATTATTTGTTTTTAAATCCCACGGGGGAGAATACATTGCATCATTTTCATACGGGCCTAAGTATACAAATTCAAGTACATTACTTAAGTTACCACATTTACCAAGTGAAAGTCCCCTATTTATTATCATGAACCGTTAATTGTACCTAAGCGAGAGTGAGTGGATAGATCTATTGAGGGTGACGCCTCCATCCGCGTTGGTTATACCAACAGTCAAACGGATGCATTTCATGTCTAACGTTATTAGAGTGCCCGGTAAAACACTCTGGAGGGGCATATTCCGCAGTCAGCTTCGGTGTCATGAGCTTAAGGGCTATTGTACTATATTTTTCATGTGACTTTTGTCATGCACTTATACTTGAGGCTGCCTTATAACTTCATTTTACATAAACCTATGGAATTCACCAACATTTGTGTTGACGTTTTAGCAATGTATTTTCAGGTAACTAAGTAGAGAATGTGGCATGCATATGGATTACATGGAGTCGCGGGGTCGACGCGTCTCACTATATATATTTTCAGCACTTATGTATCGTTTGATCTAGTATGAACTTGTTTTGTAAAACTTGCTTCATCTTTTGGGACCTATGTTTGTAAACTCTGAATGTTTTAAATAAATGATCAAACGTTGTATTTTCTAAACGACACTTTAGGTCGTTCAATATAACCTTGTATGAGATGCCATGTTCGTTACACCCAGGTATTCCATTCCGCTGCCATAATAGGTATTTTCAGGGTGTGAGAGTCTTAACTCGATATGTAGCTGTTCTGGATCCTTACTCGATAACTACAAGTCCAAGTCCTTAGTCGATAAGTATAATGCTAATGCTTACTCGATAGGATTAGTTATTCGATAAGCTAAGCTTACTCGATAACAAAAATCAAACCGGACAGAGTTTGGCCTAGTAAAGAACACAATATAACCTTACTCGATAAACGATAAGGGTGAACCAGCCTAACTCAGCAAAGATGAGTTACTCGATAACTCTTCACTTACTCGATAAAGAAGCAGATTACTCGATAACCCGATAAACGCGCAATACTTACTCGATAAAACCTAGACCTTACTCGATAAACACGTGACTTACTCGATGGAGCGCCGATGAACAGTAGCTTAAATCTAGATTTTAACCCCAAAACGTTGTTTTTTTCTACCAAATCTAACCTAAAACAACCTATATTATCCCTTGGCAATTGATACCACTTGATAGGTCACCATTTCATAACATAGAACCATATAATCTTAGAGAGAAAAAGAAGTTAGAGAGAGAGAGAGAGTGGAAGGAACTCTTGGAATGAAAATAAGACCAATAATATTATTAGAGAACCAATACCCTCCTTGGAGGGTTACATTTGTATTATACTACTTAGTCTAGGGCTTCACATGACTTTTAACTTGTTACATTACTAGCCCTTAGACTTTAACAAAACATGTAAACATGACATAAACTTAAGTAAACATTGACTAAACAATATTCTAAAGCAACCTATAACAAAACTTAATGACCGAGACTTGATATTAATAAAACGTGTTCCTAACATAAAGTACTTAGAGAACTTGAGGATCCTGGATGTTTTGTTCTTCCAATTCGTTTGTAAGGGAACCTAACTTACAATGCTTTAGCTAACACGGGTTCCAATATAAATATGATGCCCCTATAAAATATATGAGTTGCTTGTGTTAGGTCACCATATTGTAAACACAAGTATAGAAATAAGATGAGAAATAGAGTTTGGTTGATTAGATCAATATGAAAGGTAAAAGTGCAAGAGTTTTCTTAAGATAATGAAATAACCAACAAGAAATATGAAATACAATGAGTCCTATTTATAGGTGAAGAGTAGGGCAAAACTCCTCTCTTCCCTATCTTCTCTAAACGTGGGCTTCTAGGCCCATTGGACGCTTATTGGTCTCTAAACGTTTAAACATAAGTAAACAAATATAATAGCAACCTATTACATATGCTGAAATAACCGAGACTTGATAAATGTTGATAAACTTAGATCCTAACAATCTCCCCCTAAGGATCGGTTATGAAGGAGTGATATTCGTCACGGTCATTTGAGGTTGCTTGACGTCATCGTCTTTATCTTTAATTGTAGACTTTCATGGCTTTGGACGTCTTCAAAAAATGATTAGTATAAATGATTCATAGTTCTTTGTTCTTAGTCATTGATGATGTGCTAGTGATCAATTGATGTCGTAATCTGCCATTCGTCACTCTCTTAGACTCTAGTGGATCTGCATCTTTCCGACATGCTCATACATCTTTGACGTTTGAAACTTACATTAGTGTGTAGCTCTCTTTTGATTGATGAAGATTCTTAGTGTTGACGTAGAATTCTTCTTTGAACGTTGCTTTGCTTTAGATCATTGTCTTATTACTTTGTAGATTCTTTTGGCATGGAATCTATCTTTGACTTGAATGTTGCTTCGATCTTTCATGAGTGCTATCATATTTGTTGAGATGCAATTATGAGCATGTGGAAGCTGGTGTTCAGGATGGTGGTTGTACCTGCATTGAAACAGTTAGCAATAATACATCCGGTACTTACAGGTTCGGAGTTAGAATTTGTCAACAGCATAGTGTGAAGACTCTTTCTAATCCTTGCCAAGGCTGTTCCTAATCGGATACCCCCTAGAGGGCTTACACAGACATACATACGTACACCCATGATTAGGTGAGTCGCTTGAGATCACCCCACGACTGTAGACTGTTTGAAACCATCGAACACACTAAGCGTAATCCACAAGGAATCACCAAAGTGACCTGCTGTCAGGGCTGTTTAATGTTGACCCTGGCAGGATTTCCATTCAATCATTCGAGAAATACATAAGTAAATCCCTCATAAACATTCAAGGCAGATTGCTAAGATCTGCGAAGGACTCGATAATTTACACTTAGTGTCCAATGATGCAAGACACTTAGTGTAAAAGTATTGTGTGTTCCTAAGAGATCTTTTATGTTATCTCGTGGCTCTAGACTCGATAAGTGCACATTTGGTTTCCTATGCGGAGGCATAGAGCAGAGGGCCTCCTGTTTCAATATCAACCATCTCTAATAGACAATCGATAGTTACACTGGTTCCCCGTGAGAATGAAACAAACATCTTTTGAGAGATGCCTGAGTGGCTAAGAAGGTTTAGGTGCATTGCGTCACTGGGTCCATGACGTCTTTATCTTCAATACCGGTGTCGCCTTAGCAACGACCAGTAGCATATGAATTGAACCCGGTGTCTGTCCTAAGGTTGATAAAATGGAGGGCTATTTCTTTTCACCCTTTTCATTCATTTTCTTTTTAATTCTTCAACCCCTTTCTCCTTTCATTCTTTTCTCCTTTTGTTATATCATACCTAAGGACTTCTAATTTCTAACTATTGGTGATGTCCTTGGGTAGATCCCTCCGGTTCTGGCGGATCATCAGACGGTTATTCCTATCCTTAGTCACCTTGTAACTCCATAACTATCCTATTGATGCCTTTGAACCAAATCATTGAAAATCTCTCAAAGTGTTTATGAGTATAAAACTTTTTGTTAACACTTTGAGGTTTTGGAATTCTTATAAAAGACTCCCCCTCCACATATGCTTATGAATGTTTTCAGAAATTTGCATATGCGGGAAGAGTTGGCACTTTTGAATTGATCCACTCTTAATAGACATATACCCGAGGGACACGTTTACGTTGCTTAGTTAAAGGGATGCATTATCAGTTTTTAGGTGATAACTAGCCCTAATAACTAACTTGAAGTTGTTAACATTCCTAAAAGGAAGTTAGACCCGTCAAAGTAAACATCTAGAAAGAGTTTCTCGAAACGGTACTTTCTACTCGGATAAATCCTTTCGAATACTAACATTTGTTGTTTCGTCAATTCGTGGGTCAATTCTGAGTCGAGCTCGCACAAGATAAGACTTTTGACATCATATTTTAATCACTTTTCTTCTTCTCCCCCTCAAAAATAGCATATCAAATGTTGTTTTTGTAAACGTTTTGATTAAAATATGCCTTTTTGAGTCTTATGAGGAGAAATCAACAAGACTTTAAGATTTAAGAACGATGTTTGAAATCAAGTACTCCCCCTCAACAAGTGATTACTTATTGAGGTGTAATACTTGTCTTTTGAGCAGAATTGAGAAAATACTGAAAGGTTTGATAAATTCTACTCAAAAGTAAGAAGCTTTCGCTCCTTATATGAGGATTGTAGCACTGATGCGTACCACAGGGTCCTTTAAGTACAAAGTGCGGGTTGTACACTGTTATGTGTGCACAAGCCGTAGTAATTACAAATCAAATCATATAAATGAAAATATTGAAATTTTGGTACCGGAAGAATGGGAGCTGAAGTTCATCATTCGGCTATGCATCAAAGTCTGTGAACTGTGGATCAGGTCGTCTAAATGTCAAGACCGGAAATGAAGGACGAACACCAATGTAGCTTTCCAACCTTCTGATCTGTTGACGACGGTACAGCCTTTCTTCAATGGTATGGACAAAGTTGCGTATCATTCTGCGTCCATTAGCTTTCCACCTTGTTTCTCGACCCTCTTTTAACCTCTTCTTCTCATCATCCAACCTTTCTGCCAACCCATCACGAACTCTTTGAAGTGTCTCGTCACAAAACTTCTGAATTTCATCGAACCTCATAAGACGAAGTTGATTCTTCTTGTTGAGGTAGATGATTCCAAACGATGGTTGTTGCACGAGAGTATACTGTGATAGCTCTAGAATTCCAGGAAATATGAGTTGTGGTTTGGTGAGGTTGATGTTGTTTTGATAACTTTCCACGCCTAGTTGAAGATCTTCCACTCTTTCTTGAACTATAACCCGTCTGATGTAGAGTAGTAGAGACGCGATGAAGTTGTATTGTGTATCTTTTTCGAAGTTGAGCATCTTTCCTTGAACCTTTAGCAAATACATGTCTTCGATGTCGTTCAGGTTCAGATCTGGGAAGTCTGCTTCACAAAACTTGTATCGCTTCTCATCCAGTCTCTTGACGATGATTTCTTTCATGAAAGCGTAGTTGAATCTTTTCTCTTCAACGATTTCCATGATTGCAACGATACGAAGCGGTTGCTTCACATTTTCACTTGACTTGAGATGTAATCTGTGGGTGTAGCCGAGTTTTCGTTTCTCAGGCCAATGTTGAATACCGAGAAGAGCGTCCCTGTTGTAAGTGACAACTGATTTGCTGAAAATTGGTGCAGTCTCTTCAATGTCTGGTAATTCGTATCTGGCAGCTGGAACGGAAATCGTCAGTGAAGATGCGTATCGTTCCTTGGAAGTTTCGTGAGCGTGTTGAAGGTATCTGAGGTCGTTGTTGAAGAAGTGTCGGTATGGAATCTTGGGTTTCTCAGGAAAGCCTAGAAGAGGCAATGGTTTTGTCCAGTCAGTGAAGTAGGGAGTTTTGTCTTTCTTTTCTGTGTCGATGTTGGATTCAGGGTTGAGCCAGTCGAACGTGCCAGAAAGTGCGCAGGCAATGTTCTCCATGTGGTATTCGAGTTCAACTTTATTTCCTGATCTCTTCTTCAGAAAGTCCATAGCTTCACGGTTGATCCTTTTTAGTTCAGCTTTTGTTAACCTTTCAACTTGAAGTTCCGTCATGATACTTTGAGTCATCTGCAAAGTATTTCCAGGCAGTGGTTCTTCGGCTTCAAGTGGTGGTTGTGCTTTGATCATCTCGGTCAGCCAATCAGATTGAGGAGCTTCTTCCACATCTAACCATGAGAAAGGAGTAGACTTCTTCTTCTTCTTCTTTGATTTTGTAGATTTCCTTTTCTCTTTGGTCTTTGTAGTTGATGATGGACCAGCTTGAAATTCGGGAATTTGTGATTCGGGGATTGATGATTCGGTTCTTCCTGAATATCAGTTGGTTGAAGCATAAATGGCTCTTCTGACTGAGTTGGACCGGAACCTGATGCAGGTGCATGTTGCTTTGATGGTGGAGTCTTGGAAGTCTTCTTTGGCTTATGAGAAAACGATGATCCTTCTGATGTCTTTGATTTCTTGCTTTTGGGATCGGCATCAGGATCATCATCCTTCCTTTGTCTTTTGTGTTTGCCAGCGGCTTCCTTGCATGACTCTTTTGAGGCAATAGTTTGGAGTTCCTCAAACATTGTTGATTCTTCAGGAGTCTTGTCTTCCTTATTTCTTAGCTTAGCAGCTAACAGGGCTTGTAGTTGTTCGGTTGAAAGTTCAGTTGGTGATGGAGGAGCCCTGTCTGTGCGGAGGTAGAAAGGAGTAGACTGAAGCATGCGTTGAATGCTATGCTTGATCCTGGTATTCAACTCTGAATGAATTGGCTCAAGAAGTTCTGACACTGCTGGTTGAGCAATTGCAACAAGATTATCGTTAAGGTATTCGGCAGTGTATTCATTGATCATCCTGCTCATATCTGCTTGAAGTAGCTTTTGAACCAATCCCGTAGAGTCTTGGAGATCCTTGACTTGAGTATTCAAGGTTTTGACCTGTTTTGAGAGCTTTTGAACTTGGTCTTTAAGGTCTCCATCTTGAGGTTGTGTCTCCTTCTTCTTTTGCCTAGCCATAGCAACAGCTCGTCTGATTCTTTAGGATGCTGTCAAAGATGATTTGCTTCCCTTCTTCTTTTTGATTGATTTGTGTTTTGATGTTTTCTTTGTTGGTGGTGGAGATGAACGATGTGATGATGATGAAGATGATTCGTGGTCAGGTTCTGATGGAGGAGGTGAAGGATCCCTAGGAGGTGTGCCTGAGGGAATCGGAGGATCCTTTGAAGGTGACTGAGATTGTGTGTCGATGAATTGATCGGTGTCAAAGAATTCTTCGTCTTGTACATCACCAGACTCCTCACTTGCTTTCTTTTTCAGTTCTTCTTCCCTTTGAACCTGATCAATGAACTCAGGTGTGATGAACTCAGTTTGCTCCTTCTCAGCATCATCCTCTGTAGCTTCCTTCATAATTATGTTCCCTTCTGGATCACGTTGTTCGGTTTCAATCTGTGATGAAGGAGGAACTACAGTGCTACTTGAGCCACCCTCTTGTGCCTCTAGGTTGAGCGGTCGTTGATGAGGCTGGGGATGTTGGAGATTGAGGAGTGCAGCTTCTCATAGTTCTTTTAAGTGTTGCTTTTCTTCTGCTCTAGGATCGACAATAACGCTTTTTAGTTTGCGTTTGTCGACTAGTGGTTCACCAACTGGTTCAGTTGCTTCTTCTTCATTATGTAAATCACCACTGTGTTCATTAATGGTGATCCCTGTTCCTTTCCTTTGTTCCTTCTGAGAAGTTTCCTTGCTTATTTGTTTAGCAAGTTCGAGTCCAGGAAACTCCTCTTCATCATCCTGTGCTTTAGATCTTCTTTCAAAGTCTTCTTCGTCATCTGATTCAGAACCGAAATCAGATTCAGTTTCTGTTTCTGACGATGAAGCTGACGGTTCATCTTGAGGAATCTGTTTTGGAGCAGCTTTCCTCTTTGGTCTGGTGGATGGTTTCGGTACAGTTTTAGATTGTTGGGAAGTTGTGGTACTGCTTGTACTTCCTGATTTTCCACCTCTTCTGCTTCGGGTTTGAACAATGTAAGCTGGTTCTTCTTCACCGATGTGACCAACTTGCCCAGCTTGAAAGGCTTTATCATAAATCTTGATGTTTTGTGTCTTTCGAATCTCTTCATCCAAAAAGTGGTCTGGGATTCTCATGCCTTTCGTGCTTGGTACGAACCTGATGGATTTGACGAAGGAGATCCTGAAGTCTTTGTTGTAGATGTCTTTGGGTTCTGTGTGGTCATGCATTCTATTGATGTAATCAGGTGTTTTCTCACAGAAGTGTTCGATAAGCATCTTTGTGAACCTAACGAACGGAATCACGGTCCTCTTACGGTCAGTCTGAATGTGATGGATCATGTCGCTCATTATGGATCTGGCGAAGTCAATCGGTTTCATGCTCATCATTCCCCAAAATACTTGCAGGTGCTCCAATCGTGGATGCTCGTGACCACTCCTTCTTCCAGCAATAGATCTGACTATCAACATGTAGAAGGTTCTCCATGGTTGTGGCAGATATTTGACATTGAACTTTGAAAGTCTGGTGAGTAATTGATTATCTGGAACATCGTATCCTAGATCAATGAAGTAATCCAGGATTTCAAGTTCGGTCAACATAGGATGAAACTCATTGGGTGTCGGTAACATAAGAACAGTTCGAAGAAAATCAAGATCTACTGTGTATTCCTGACGATCCAGCGTGACAGTGAATGAAATATCGTCCAAATTGGCCCTAGCAGTGTACCATAACTGATGAATGTAGAAGATTGGTACTGATGTAGACTTAGTGAGCATAGGTTTGCACGGATGAGCTAGCAGTATGTCCTTGACAATCTTGCATGTATCTTCTGGAATACTGAGTTTGTTGAAGTCAATGCGTGGATTGTTTTGGTCAATGATAACGTTGTAGTCTGCTGGGACAATTTCACCAAGTGTGATAAGTGGTAGAGCTTGTTCTGGGACAGATTCATTGTGTTGAGCCATTGTGTTCTGAAAGTGTCATGTCATGAAATCAAACATCCAGATTTGTTAGTCATTAGTCCGAGTCCATGTTTGATATTCGAAGACGTACAAGATATATGATGCATTTATGGTCCAGTTAATTAATATGTGATTAGTGACGGTATTATCAATTAACATGTATCTAATAAGACTTAGCAATTAATCATTTAAAGCACAAACGTCTAATGGTTACATGTTCAATAATACAACACAATCACAAGTTAATAAACCTTATTACATCACACACATTCATGAGGATTCATTCAATATACATGTTTTCGAAAAGTTACATTCATGTGAATTCTCAAAAAATATGTTAAACATGATCTCGAAAATATGACAAACGATGTTCTCTATAACTATTACTAAGGAGGATCTCGAAAACTTTGGTACATGAAAGATCTCGATAATTTCTTATAAGAAAGATCTCGAAAAGTTTGATGAACAAAAGTTCTCGATAATCCTTAGCAAAGGTTTTCGATAACATGGTCTGAAAAGTTCTCGAAACTTTTTGAAAGATCACGATAATTAATGATTTCAAAAATCTTGGGATCTCGATAACTTTGTTGAGATATTTCGAAAATTTTCAAGGATTTCTCGATAACAACAGTTAAGGAAAGATCTCGAAAATTTTCGAAAGATCTCGATAAAGTTATTGAGAAAAGATCTCGAAAACTTTTCTCGAAAAATCTTATATAATAATTTTTGAATTCTTTGAAGACCTACATTTTCGTAGAAATGTTTGATTCCTTGAATGAGACCTGATGAATAGAGTATGATAAAAACAGTTAGAATCTCATTGATGTTGTTACAAAAGATCTCGAAACTGTCTAATACCCTAATTTATCTAGATCATAATTAACGGACATTCATGGTGTAATATCAGTGTAGCACATCAATTAACACTTATTGGAACACGTTTTAACAGTCTAATTAGACTCAAGAACACAATCACGAAAATCCCCAATTCGAACATAAACCCTAATTATCTAAAACATGCGTACGAGATGTTTGGAGCAATTAAGTAGCACAAACATGTTGCAAACACATAAACAAACATATCCCAGCAAGTACATTCAAAAAAACAACATCCAAGCACAAAACCCCAATTCATATGAAACTTTAGTTATCGAAATCCATACAAACGTGTGAGATGTTATGATTAAATGTTAGGGACATGATTAGAGTACGTTTAAGAACAAAAGCCCTATGAATTCTTAACCAAAAACATATGAACCACGTACGAATTGAAATAACGAAACCCTAGATCTACAAATCTAAATTGCGTGTAATCTAGCCATCAAAAACTTAATTGGTTAAAAACCATTAGTTAAAATAGGCCAAAGATCATTGAGTAACTTACGGTTTGAAGATTTATAGCACGGATTTGCGAAATGAATCTAGGCCGTGTGATTTGAAAAGGGTGTGTTTGTTTTTAGAATTTTTTTGATATAGTGAAAAAACGTGGGGGGGGGGGGGTTTGTTTTGGTTATGATTTTGAAAGATTTTGACATATTGGCAATATTAGTCCCTAAACTACAAAACAATCATTTTAATGGTCCAAATCTTAAATAAATAACAATTTAAAGTAACGACCGTTAACAACAGAGACATACTAAACTAAAAGGAAATTAAAAAAGTAAAAGAAATGATACGAGGGATAACCTGTGACGTTCCACCATTATAACAAGATAACATCGTAACTTTTTGAAATATGCAAGTACACATGTTTGCACAAGATTTTTGAATTTTAAAGAATATTTTCTCCCCCTCAACACTTGGTATGAAAATTGAGAACTTTTTGATAAACCAAAGTGTTGATGTAGGTAGTGTACATGCATTTAAAAGACGAAATAAAATAAAATAAATAAAGAATGTAAAATCTTTTTGGTATTTTTTGAAGATTTTATGATTTTGTATTTTTGTTTTTGTTAAATATATACAAAAATGGTTTTGGTATTTGACTCAGTTAAATGTTTTCAAGAAAAGATTTTAGATCATCTGGAGTCAAACACCGCATACCAATCCGGTGGACTAGTTCAGCGAACCTTGAGGGAGCTAAAGGTTTTGTGAACAAATCTGTCAGTTGGTATTCAGTACCCATAAAATATAACTCTATTGTACCCTTTTCAACATGCTCCTTGATGAAGTGATAACGGAGATCAATGTGTTTAGACTTTGAATGCAGAACCGTGTTGCACGAGATTGCTATCGCACTTTTCGAATCACAATACATTGGAATCTTGTTGAATAAGTAACCATAGTCCATTAGTTGTGTACGCATCCAAATGACTTGTGCACAACAGGCAGACATGGCAACGTATTCAGCATTTGTTGACGAAAGTTAGGTGCAATCCTGCTTCTTTGATTGACAAGACACGAGTTTATCTCCAAGAAACTGCAAACCACCAGAAGTACTTTTGCGTGTATCCATACACCCTACATGATCAGCGTCTGAAAAAGCTATTAGTTCAAAACCGGAATCCTTCGGATACCAGATCCCTAAGTGAATGGTTCCCTTTACGTATCGAAGGATTCTCTTAGCCTCATTGAGGTGACGTTCAGTAGGACTGGACTGATAGCGAGAGCACATAAATACAGCAAATACAATATCCGGTCTACTAGCGGTGAGATACATGAGTGACCCAATAATACTACGGTATTTTGTAGTGTCAACTGGTTTCCTTTTTGGATCCGCATCTAACTTAGTTGTGTTGGCCATAGGAGTATTGTAAGTATCATAACTGGTCATTCCATGTTTCTTAATTATCTCAAGAGCATATTTGGACTGATTTAGGAAAATTCCACGGGGTGACTGATGAACTTATAGTCCTAAGAAGAACGTAAGTTCACCCATCATTGACATTTCAAAATTTTGTTTCATTAATCTGGCAAAAGCGTTTGAGTACTTTTTGTTTGTTGAACCGAAAATAATGTCATCGACATATATTTGCACAATTAAAACATCTTCCCCGTGTTTTTGAATAAACAATGTTGGATCTAGTAAACCTTTAGTGAAGGAATTAGCAAGCAAGAAAGCAGTAAGTTTATCATACCACGCCCTGGGGGCTTGTTTGAGACCATAGAGAGCCTTCTTAAGTCGGTAGACATGATTTGGGTGCTCTGGGTCGACAAATCCCTCTGGCTGACTAACGTATACCTCCTCACGTAATTGACCGTTCAGAAATGCAGTTTTCACATCCATTTGATAAACGACCATGTTTTTGTGAGCAGCGTATGCTAAAAATATTCGAACAGCTTCAAGTCTAGCCACTGGTGCGAAAGATTCCTCAAAGTCAATTCCTTCCTCCTGAGTATATCCTTTAGCTACCAAGTGTGATTTGTTACGAATAGCGTTGCCTTCTGCGTCCAACTTGTTTTTCCAAATCCATTTTAGCCAAATGACATAAACCCCATCCGGTCGTTCAACTAATTCCCAAACTTCAAGACGTTTGAATTGGTTGAATTTCTCTTGCATTGATTCAATCCAGTTGTCGTAAGTGAGAGCTTGTTTGATGTTTTTAGGTTCTTGATATGTGCTTATTCACATATCTTTTATTCACCATTATTAGACTATTTTAGACCAAAAACTAACGTTCAAAGCCAAAGATATCGTGTTTTTGTGTTTATGACTGTGCAGGTATGGAAATTGCTAAAACATCACAAAAAGCAACCTAAAAGCCCAAAAAGAGCACGAGATATGGAAAAGAGTTTGAAAGAGAAGCAAAAGAAGAAATCTACTCATGAAAAGCCCGTAAAGATGAATTATTTCTCAAAGGCTCAAGAAAGTACAAGAGACACTTAATCAAAGCTCATTGATGATTATGAAGCTATAACTTTCTAAATCCGAGCAAGTGATCACTTTTACATTATTGAAGATCTTTGGAAAGCTCGTCAACACATCACCTCAAAGTTACAAGGACTATAGTCGTGTTTTAGAAAGTTAAGATAGTGTCGTATCTCTAGTTTATGCTTTGTATGAACAAAATTATAAAGACTAAGGGGCTAAGTGCAATATGTAAAACAAGGGATTAGTCACCTAGACTCCCTTAAATACCACCCCATGGCCTCATTTAGTCTTGGTTAGTTTTGGTTAGTTTTTTAGTTTTTCATAATCCTAGTTTATTTTCATGTTGTAGTGTAAGGTTTTAATACAAGCTTTTTAATTCATGTCCAAGTCTTTTACTTTGCTTATTTCCTTGCTTATTTGCATCTCCTTTTCATCTTATTCAAGCTTCTTACTTCTATCTTGATTCAATATAAGCTTATATAAGTCTTGCACCACCTTTGCATGAAAAGAAATTTTCGTGCCTTATGATTATGACTTGAGCTTATTTGGGTTTTGCTAGCTTGTGAGAGCTTTTGTTTCGTTTTGTTTTAGCTTATTTACAAGTTTTAAAGTCGTTATCTTTAGCTTTTTAATCTTTATTTTGAGTCTAAAATAGCTTTTCATTTACAAGCCCTAGAAATATGTTTAGCTTATTTTGATTAGTTGTGTTTTCTATAGCTTATTTTGAGTATTGGTCTTGCTTAATATTGAGTCTAAATAAGTTTTCATTAAGTTTTTTATAAAAATTTTACGTAAAAAATATGTCCAGTATGTTAATTAGGGTTTAGTAGCGAGTTTGTTGATTTTTCTAGATAGCGAGTTTGGTTATTAGGGTTTAATAGCGAGTATGCTACTTATTTTGGGTCTAGCGAGTTTAATCTTGGCTAGAATAGCGAGTTTGGGGTCACATAGGGTCTAGCGAGTATCATTTTTCATTTTGGTCTAGCGAGTTTGTTTTTACTTTTGACTTAGCGAGTTTGTTTGTTAGTTTAAACATAGCGAGTATCATTTCCCTAGGTCTAGCGAGTTTGGTTTCTTTAGTGTGTAGCGAGTTTGTGTTTCATTGGTAGCTAGCGAGTTTGCAAGTTTTATCCCTAGCGAGTATGGTTTTCTTTTCCTAGCGAGTATGGTTTTCTTTTCATAGCGAGTTTGGTCCAAAGTTTTACATAGCGAGTTTTATTTTTCTTGTGTAGCGAGTTTAGGTTTTTATTTTCTTTAGTTTTCGAGTCTTAGTCTTTTATTGTCGTGTCTTGTTTATTGAGCCGAGCTAGGCTTATTTACACTCCATCGTTCATCGAGTGGAGTTTACTTTTATTTATTTCATACCGTTACTCTGTCCAATTTTCTTTTAAACCTTTTAACTTAGTTTAATTTTCTTTCGTTCATTTAATACAAAACAACAAAAACATTTTCTTTATTTCTTTCTTTCTTAGTTTATCTCTTTTATTTCTATTTTTTACTTAGTCTCATGTTTTCTATTCTAGTTAAACGTATTTCTTTTCTTACCGTCCTTTATTTCATTTAAACTTTATGCAAACCTTTCGTAGTATAACTAAAACAAATTCAACATCTTTTAAACCATTCATCTCACATAACTCACGACTTGAGTGACTAGATCAATTTCAACGCTCGTTGGGACAACGATACCTAGTGGTTCTTGCTTTCATAGCTAGTTCTGCGACGATCAGTTCTTCATGACAAACGGTTAGAGCATAAATGCAATGTTCGGCATCGGAGTGAAGTTTCTGTCTAGTCATAACTGGAGCCGTTGGATGACCAATAATGTTGACAATTGGATGATCACGAGTCCAATGATGTGTTGAAGGGTGAGGGTTATGAAACTGCTGCATATTAGTTGGTTCCAAGTTGCGTGTTGACGACTCAGCAATATCTGAAAGGTTCGGAGTCGGAGCAAACGGATTAAAGAACGCATTTGGATCATAATTTGCAGGTTCGGGTACTTGTTGTTGGTTCAGATCTTCAGTTGGGTTGTCGGTGTTGGAAGCGGTTTGTTCTTCTATTGTTGGTGATTCAGTCGGGGGTGCATCGGGTGTTACTATTGTTGTTGTAGTAACCGTTGTATCAGGTACTTGAATATTATCAGGTTGAGCAGCGGAACTAGTGGATACATCTGGTGCACGTGTCTCAAATGAATCATCGAACAAAGGAGAAAACAATGTTTCCAATTCTCGACGAGTTAGTGACAACGGTTCAGCTGAAGAATCTGGAAAGTTTAGACGGTTGGTTGCGGGTCCTAAGCTGTTTTGCTCAGAAGCCATTTCTGTGAGCTCATCGAAATTAGCATGAATAGTCTCCTGAATCTCTCTAGTACGACGGTTGTAGATTCGAAATCCTTTAGAGTTTTCACAATATCCAATGAAGATACCGACGTCAGCCTTTGCTTTAAGTTTACCAAGTTCATCACGATCATTATTTGGGTAACATAAAGAACCAAATACATGAAAGTGTTGTATGTTACGCTTTCGTTTGTGAACAATTTCATAAGGTGTGACTTTGTGACATTTATTGATCATACAACGATTTTGGGTATAACATGCGGTAGAGACGGCTTCAGCCCAAAGATAATCTGGTAATTGAGCATTAATGAGCATCGTTCGTGCGGCTTCCACTAATGTTCTGTTGCGTCTTTCGACCACTCCATTTTGTTCGGGAGTCCATGCAATTGATGTTTGATGTTCAATTCCAACTTTCTCAAAGTAAGCACGAAGAGTTTGATTCTTGAATTCAGTTCCATTGTTTGTTCTTACGATTCTAACTGTGTTGCGAAGTTGAACCTGAATTTTCATGAGAAAGGTGATTATCATCGATGGAGCTTGATCTTTGCTTCGAAGAAAGTAGACCCAAGTCCATTTGGAGAAGTCATCGACTATCACAAGAATGTAACGTTTCCCATTGATCGTTTGTACTCTCATTGGGCCACATAAATCAATATGAAGAAGTTGAAGAACATGATCGGTACTTGGTTCTGGTTTAGAACTTAGATGTGCACGTTTGCTCTTTCCTTGTTCACAAGCGGGACATAAGTGATCTTTTGCATATCTGAACCTTGGAAGACCGTCAACTAGTTTATGGCGAGCAAGATCAGTCATAGTTCTGAAGTTGAGATGTGACATGCGTTGGTGCCATAACCAGGATTTTGTCGATTCAGCCTTTGAAAGTAGACAAATGGGAGAGGAAGCGGTCATGTCGGACATTGAAATTGTATAAAGACTGTTTCCACGTGTGCCGTACATCAGATCATTTCCTTGTAGATCACGAACATAGCATGTTTTCTCCCTGAATGCAACTTCCAGATCACCATCACAAAATTGGCCGACTGAAAATAGATTGTGACCGAGGCCTTCAACATAATAAACACAACTAATTTCGATATTCCCACTGACATAGTCCCCATACCCTATAATTGCAGCGAAATGATCATTCCCGAATCTGACAGTACCAATGAACTTTGAGACAAAGTTTCTTAACAGTTGGAGATTGCCTGTCATGTGTCGGGAGCATCCGCTATCAACAATCCAGAGAACAATTTGCACCACCTGCATCACATAAAAGAGACGACGAAGGTACAATGGTAAGGGTGGAACCCGAAGAAGTTGCGGGTTCCGTTGGGTTAGAAGCACACATATTAACAATTTTAGGAATCAATTTAAAGTTATGTGTTCTTTGTAACCAACGTTGCCAATTCCAACTAGATTTAGCCTTTTTCTTAGTGAATTCGCTAAGTGATGGCATGTTACTAGGTTTATTGTTCGCAACTAGTGGGTGGACTACATCATACTGAGAAACTACACAAGGCATAAGTCCTAGCACAGATTTTGAAAGATTAGTGGGCCTAGATTTTTTGCCTGATGTACGTTTCTTAAAATGAGATAAAAGAGAATTCGCAACACATTTAGAATGATCACTAGATAACATACTCTTTCGACAAAACACACATGAAGCATTAACATTCAAAGCTTTTAAAGGTTCATCATTCGTTACACAAAGATTAGGATTACAATTTGCCAAATCAGAATCTAAATCTAGTGCAAGATGAGTATTATTCAAAGTCCTNTACACAAGGCATAAGTCCTAGCACAGATTTTGAAAGATTAGTGGGCCTAGATTTTTTGCCTGATGTACGTTTCTTAAAATGAGATAAAAGAGAATTCGCAACACATTTAGAATGATCACTAGATAACATACTCTTTCGACAAAACACACATGAAGCATTAACATTCAAAGCTTTTAAAGGTTCATCATTCGTTACACAAAGATTAGGATTACAATTTGCCAAATCAGAATCTAAATCTAGTGCAAGATGAGTATTATTCAAAGTCCTAGGGTGTTCTTCTACTTCCGAGGCTTCTAGTGTCTCTCGTCTACGTTGCAAAATCCTATTCTTCCTTTTCATACGTTTACGCTTGGATCTGCTAACGCTAGGAGTGGCAACTATTCCTGTAGAAGTGGAAGGATCCATATTAGATTTATGAGTGTGTTGTGCTACATTGGTTATGTCTAATGAGTACATTCCTGGTGCAACTACTTTAGTGTTGACAGATTTTCTTTTTTCAAGTTCACGTATTTTCTCTTTCAACTCAATGATAATGTGCTTTTTATCTTGAATTTCACTTTCGAGCTTTCTGTTTGAATAGAGATAGTTATCTCGACTCTTTTGCCAATGGTCTGTAACTTCTTACAATTCTGCAATTTCCTTTTCATATTTTGAAATTTGACTTTTTAATTCCTCATTTTCTTTTTGAAAGGATGTGGAAGTGTTAAGACTTTGCATTTTTAGTTCGAAATCAAGACTTTGATTTTGACACCATTCAAGCTTTTTGTTGAGTTGAGAAATCTCATTAGAAAGTTTGTTTTGCACATCATCGTTGTGTTTTCGGAGATTTATGTTTTCATCTTTTAATGTCTCAATTTGTTTAGACAACAACTCAATATCATCACAGTGATCATCAACAAGCATAGAAGGACCAGATAATAAAGAGAATTCATAATCACAAAATTAAATCAGCACTAAGAACATGTTCCAAGAGTCGATCAGCTTCTTTTTGTAAAAATTGATTTCGACGTTTTTGCTTTAAAATTGCTTGTTCAGTTTCTTGAAACACATTCATTATGGTTTTGACTTCCTGTTAAGTTCCTGTTCCCACTTCTGAGCATATGAATGCAAGCGTTGAAGACTTGGAGAAAATTGTGTTTGTAACATTTCCCTTCTTCTTTTGCAACCGGGGAAAGAAAGTTAGCAACAGTAATTTCAGAATTTTTAACAACAGCATGTTCCATTGATTGAATTTCATTTGTGAATGATTTATAGTATTGAAATAAAGTAGAATCAGTTAACATGCTTAGCTTCTTTTGTAAATCGTTGTTATGTTGAAGTATAGTATCTAAGCATGTTTCATGATCTGCTTTAGTTTTGAAATGATTGAGTTGTGATTTACAATGCTCAAGTGCCCTTGTTAATGCCACATTTTTGTCTCTCAACTTTGCATTCAGTGCTTGACACTGGATATTTTGATTTTGGCTAGTCATAAGTAACATTTTCCATTCAGCGTCTGAATCAGTCAAAGGTTCATGTTGTTCAATTTGATCATTCTTATCATGTGCATTGGGCGTAATTGTTTCATCAAATGTAACATCTAGGTTTATTGGATCATCATCAAATAATACCACTGTGGACATTTGATCAATTATGTGAGTAGATAACATAGAATCAGATTGAACAACTTGTTCCTTATCTGAGACAGAAGCAGAAGGAGAACCAATGTCATGTATCAGGCATGGATTAGAATCATCTACCTGATACTGATCATCAGTGTCATAGATTGGACTGGAATCACTTACTTNAAATGTAACATCTAGGTTTATTGGATCATCATCAAATAATACCACTGTGGACATTTGATCAATTATGTGAGTAGATAACATAGAATCAGATTGAACAACTTGTTCCTTATCTGAGACAGAAGCAGAAGGAGAACCAATGTCATGTATCAGGCATGGATTAGAATCATCTACCTGATACTGATCATCAGTGTCATAGATTGGACTGGAATCACTTACTTGAAGTTCATGTGTGTCTGCCATCAGTAGCATAGCATCAGTTCCATCTGAGTCATCCTTGACAGAAGCAGAAGAGGCATTGTTAGACACTGTGTGATCAATCTCATGAGTAGAGTTGCGTGCTTCATTGTGAAGTGCCGAGAGATATGCTTGCAGATAGTATGCACTTCCATGAGATTTTCTAGATGTCTTTTCCACATTCGTATTATCATCTTCAGGCTTTACTAGATTTGTCAGTGGCGATTCCAGATAGCTATGAAGTGTGATAGGTGGAGCATGAAGAATGCTTTTCAGGAACTTTCTTTGGAGACATGACTGTAGTAGCTGATTCTTACGGAGTTCATGGTATGATATATGCATGAATTCAAGACGTTTCCACATATCATGAGCACTAGCATCAAAGTCCATTTTAGAGTAGATGGAGTTTGGAAGGCCTAGTATGATGTACCAAACAGCTTGTTGATCAGCATCGTATTGATCTAGGGCAGAACCAGTCAAAGTGTCTTTAGTTTGTAGTTCAATGAACCCAGTTGAGGCAGCAATGAATTTCAGTTGATATGGTCCTTGAAGAATGGATTTCAGTATGAGAATAGCTTGTGGACGACCATTAACCCATTTTAAGAATAGTCGTTTCCAAGAAGTGTAGTTACCAGGTAACAACATAGGGGGATATGTTTCATTACCAAAGTGTAAGACATGACGAGGGTCGGTACTGTGACGTGGAGTATAAGGAGAGTTTGAGTACGGTAGTTGAGACATGATGAAAGACTTGTGTGTAAATGGATCTTGTAGAAGGTATAAGTGTTGTGCCAATTCTCGAAAACTTTCCCAAGTGTGTTCTCGAAACTTTGTTGAAGAATATCTCGAAAAACAGTCTAAGTCCAAAGATCTCGAAAATTACCAAAGATCTCGAAAAGATTCCAAAGATCTCGAAAGTTGCAAGTTTTCGAGAAATTTTAAAGAAAGTTTCGAAATCTCTAAGTTTGTGGAAAAAAGCAAAGTTTTCGAAAAAAAATTAGAAAAGATTTCGAAAATTCCAAAGTTCTCGAAAACAGTAAAGATTTCGAAAAAGTTGAAAAAGATCTCGAAAGTTTTCAGATTTTCGAAAAAATGTTCCAAAATTATCGAGATTATACAAGCTCGATAATATCCAACGAGTCGAAGCGTTTTCTTTCTTATACAAGAGAGAAAAGCACTGAGTAAGCAACGGAAACATCTTTGGAGCAAATTACAAGGATCTCGAAAGTATGGGGTTTAAGGTTCTCGAAAACAAGTACTATTATGGCAGATTTTTGTTTTTGTAAAAAGCAAGCCAAAAACACGTTTTTAATCTAAGATTCTTGTACAACTAACCTTAAAATGATGAAATCCTAAAGAAAGTTGGAAACTTGAATCACTTTTCAAAAATTTGAAAATTTTCGAAAAATAGTACAACTATACGAATCTTAAATTTTTGAAAATATTTGAAACTTTGTTGGTTGTTTTGAGTTTGTAACACAAGTTTGAGGACAAAGATGTGATAGAAACACGAAACAAACAAGAAAGTTGCAAGCTTTTGCAAAAAATTAACGAGTAAAAACAACCTTTTGGTTCGTTAAGTACAAAAACAAAACATACACCTTCTTCTAGCGATTGATACCACTTGTTAGGTCACCATATTGTAAACACAAGTATTGATAATGATAGAAATGAGATGAGAAATAGAGTTTGGTTGATTAGATCAAATAAGAAAGATAAAGTGCAAGAGTTTCCTTTAGATATTGAAATAGCCAACAAGAAATATGAGATACAATGAGTCCTATTTATAGGTGAAGAGTAGGTCAACACTCCTCTCTTCCCTATCTTCTCTAAACGTGGGCTTCTAGGCCCATTGGACGCTTATTGGACTCTAAACGTTTAAACATAAGTAAACAAATATAATAGCAACCTATTACATATACTGAAATAACCGAGACTTGATAAATGTTGATAAACTTAGATCCTAACAGTTCTCATTAACAATAAATCAGCCATTAAAGAAACGTATATCATTTAAATTTAAACAAATTTGGTTCAGTCAAGTTTGTTATCAAATCACCTCCCAAATTGGTTTATGAGCGTGAGGCGTAGTTGATGATGACGCGTGAAATGGACGTTAACTTGAAATGCCCAAAAATAAAAATAAAAATCTGCTAAAACCAGCTTACTTCTGGGTTTTATAGAAAATCGACGTACTTTAATGAAAACCGGCGATTTTCTGGGAATTTCAGACCAGAAAGTTTTATAACACAAAATCTGCTAAAACTTCAATCCGTAAAGCATGAACTGGTCATAAACTAAACTTTGCTATTTACAAATGTGCTTTTAACTGTACAAAAGAGGGTTACACAATAATTAGACCCATATAATATACAAAATGAGTAAAAGCAGCGTAATGCCAAACACCCCTTTATACCACGTACAAACATAAATACCAACTATTAATATAACACCCCGAAAACCGTTTTTAAGTATTTTAATAATATAGCTCCTTGAATGAGTTTGACTATGACTTTTATTAGTTGAAAGACTTTACGTGATTGGTTAGTCAAACCCGGTAGTCAAACTATAAATAAATATATTATGTAAATGGTTTTAGAAAGTATTGTTTGTCACAAATATAAGGGAAAATAACTTGAGGGACCTAAGTTGCCAAATTCTCAAACTGTTACTAGAACCAACTTTTTTAGTAATAAAACCAACTTGTTTTAGTACTAGAACCACCTTGTTCTAGCCTGCAAGGACTATTCTTGCCGCATGACCAAAGATGTAACTAGCTTAAAGATGAAGAAACTCTTATACATTCCATAAGTTTCTGGAAATGCTCTAGTTATGTATGTGTGTGTGGTACGGTCCAACCAAGAAAAAAAAAGGAAGAACAAGTTGAGGTCTAATGATGAGAAGAATTAAAAGTGTTGGTACAAGACTTAGCTCTAACAATGATCCTTGAAGTAATTAATTTGTATGTTTTAAGTTAATTGTAAATCGATGAGTTAGGGTTCTTGAGATTCGAATTGGGTTTTGGGTAATTGATATTCTAAACCTATATTGAGGTATTTGTGATGATGGGTTAAGATTGTTTAATGATTTAAGAGTAAATTGATGATTTGAAGGTTTTGGTCATATGATCATTATATGTCCCATATGAGTGATAGAGATGGGTTTAGTTATATATAGTTATGGATAAGTTTAGACACCTTGCTTATTATGTAAATTACATGTATTGATATGTGGTGATAATTATGGATTCAGAGTCAAGCAAGAAGAGATGTTGGTGATGTTCTTGATAGACTTGGCTTGGAATCAAGGTAAGTAACTTGACTATAACAAGGTATTATATTGAGTTGTAACATATTGTGTATTATGTGTTTTGTGTTATGTGTTTGATTGTTATAAAGGAATAAAAGGGTTGTGTTTTAATGACCTTGGATTAAGTTAGAAAGTGGCTAGTTGACAAAACTAGCTAGGATGTGCTTTGCTTATTTGATAAGCTAGTGAAGGTGTGAAGCTTATGTTGATATGGGCAAAGGCAAGTGAATATGTGATTTTAGCTCTTGGTCTAGTAAGTGATGAATATAATGCAAATATGTTTATATGATGTATATTAGCTTGTTATGTCTTTTACTTACTAAGCGTAATGCTTATGCTTTAATTGTTTAACCGTTTTGTAGGTTTGTATGATTTAAAGGATGGCTCTAATAATAGCTCATGGTGCTAACAAGGTTGGAAGTGCTTGTTGAAATTATACAAGTGTATATGTTAGATACTGAGCTCGAAGCAACGTTGAACCCCCCCCCCCCAAGTTGATGTTTAAGTGTAGTAAAGTGATTTATAAATGTTGTTGATAAGTGTCCAAGTCCAGGTCTTGGTTTTGAAGTAATGGTCTTGTGTGTTGTGTAAGTTGAGTTGAAAATGGGTCAAAAAGGGGTGTTTGGTTAAACACCCGTAGTTTTGTAAAGTATATGCTCAAGGGTAGTTTAGACCAAAAAAATGTTTATAAAAATGATGTATTATGTTATGTTAATGATTTCTGAAAAGTTTCATGTTTTATCGAGTCTTGGAAGTTGAGTTTTGGTCGTTTTAGTTAAATATGATACGGGATAGCAAGTAGTGCAGAAAATTGTGTTGCCTTTGAAGAATCATATCTAATAAACCGTAAGTCCGTAGGATTCAACCCACCTATCATTTGAAAGGTAATTGAGTCTCCATTTAAGAATAGTCTCAAGGGCTTGNAAAAAAAAAAAAAAAAAAAAAAAAAAAAAAAAAAAAAATCAGTATGCATTTTGAAACTCTACTGATTTAATAATATATTTACATTGAAAATGAGAATACATTTTGTGTTATGTCGGTTTGTATAATAAGCTTAATAAATTGTATTGTTTATTCAGAGGGTATTTTAATAATGCAATTAATTAAACGTTGGCTGGTCAATTTTTTATATATGTTGGTGTATTATTGCTTGTACATAGTGTTTGGTGATTTGTAATTGCTTAAAATTTCTTATGAAAGTTTTTAAAATAAATTAAGAGAAAATGTCTAAAATGTTTATACATAATATAGATACAAGTATCACAAACATCATCGATACAATATTGACCTTGTCAATCGACTTACCTTAATTGTTGGGCAACTTTTAGAAGGCTTTTACTGTATTAGTTCAAATCAATTCGTGGTCTTTTTGGAAATATAAGAATAACATGATCTTCTCATCCAAACTGCCCTCAATAGAACTAATCTTCAACAACATAACCATGTTCATTTGGCTCTTTAATAGGCTTAGGAAAGTTTATATTTATTGAATTGGCCATCTATGTAATGCTTTTATAACTCATCTTGTAATTTGTTTCTAACTCCCTATTAGCTTTAATCAAACTACCGCTGAAACGTTTTTTTTTTTTTTTTTTTTTTTTTTGAACATTCATAATGGTGGATAACAAGTGCTCGCAAACAAAAGTCGTTTAAAACGCACGTCATTAACTAGATAGAATAACAAGTGCTCGCAAACAAAAGTTTTGGGCCTCCCATGGATTAAAAGTAAAATGTTGATGTCGATCTAGCAGGTGCGAAAGGAAACCTAGCACGAAACTTCATATTATGCTCATGTTGACTTCTTACTTTTAGTGGCATGTGTAGTATGATGTTGTCATGTGTCCTTTTACTTGGAAGTATGGAACTTTATTGTGTACTATGCATACAGTCATCTTTTAGGGCCTAACACAAAATTAATTACTACCTCCGTCCCAAATTAATTGTCCAATACCAAAAATAGATAGGGGTATTTGGTCAAGTTTACTATATTGCCTTTAGTTGAAATTAATATTACAAACTTTAAAGAAGTGTTAATTAATTAGTTAAGGGTAAATCTGTCATTTGGCAAAAAAGTAAGAGGGAGAAAGCTGTATTAATTATGTTTTTCTTAAACTTTTTTTGTCGAGGGACAATAATTTTGAGACGGAAGGAGTACATCATGTTAAACTTTATTGTACGAGTATGTATTAATGATGTCTTGTATCTCATGTGATCATTTAACGTTGAGTAGATATCTATTGCATAATGTACTAGCTATTGGCTGAATAAGTTTGGTAGTAGTACTGAAATTAATTACATATTATGCGGTTAATTACTGCGGCATACCTTATATCTTGAAAACACGAGTTTAACACGATGCCTATGTAAAACCTACACTCTTGGTATTTATAGTAGTTCAGTAACATTGATAGGTTTGACAATAAGTATAAATTAGTTGGACTTTCGTTCATGTTTATTCAATTACACGAGCTAAAATTTGTCTCATATATGTTAAAAACTTTAAAAAAATTGTTTAATTTGACATTTTGATAATGCACCACGTTTCTTAGATAGTCACACGTGTCACGTTATTATGTATGACATGTCACTAAAATCTGCATATTTTCCACTAGAGTGGTAATCGAGTCGTGTTCGGATTGACTTATTTGGGTTCATGGGTTTGCCGTTTAGCATAACCTCTAACAAAATACGACTCGTTTATAAATCGTGTCAAAAACTCAATCTTAACACAGACTTGCATAACACGTATAACCCGTTTGTGACCAGTTTAACATGTTTAATTAAATAGGTCAAGCGGTAAATAAGACTTGTGGTTTGTCGATTCAACTAGTTTAAATCAAGAATGATGTAACGATCTAAAAATTGATAAAAATAACATACAAAGGACTATAAGACTATTTCAATGATATATGAATTACAATCATAATTCACTCATATTAAGTAGATAACAAAATACATGTAATGTAAATCCAACATATAAACCAAGTTTTATGTTTTATTTTTTAGAGACTTATATAATTAAATCAGTTCACTGGTTAACCTGTTTAATACTTACTCAACCCAAACACGACTCGTTATTAAACGGGTTAGATGGGTTGATATGTTTTTAACCCAAACTCGTTTATCCTCAACCCAAACATATATAACTTCGTGTCGGGTTCATGCCATAATGTCGAAATTGCCGCCCTTAATTTAGACCATTGATAACTTCCATACACCCGCGGAACACAAAGAAAAATACATTATTTGAAGTAATATTTATTTAATTTAATTGTTCACTTTACAAAATAATAAAGAAAAAAGTTGTATCCATAAATCAAACATCCAAACATGGGTAATTACTACTGTCCAATTTTATCCGGGCTCTTCACTCCCATCTAAACCCAATAAAAAGCCCATATTGAAAGCCCAATTAGGTAACATTAAATTACTACTCCTTGATGCTCAATTTGTAGCATATTCAAGTCTAAAACCCAAGTTTATGTAGTTTAATTCGGGAGGCATCGGATATAGCCACCCAAGGTTTTAGAGTTAAAGGGTGTCAGGATTTATCTTAAAGGTCTTGGTGAATCTTTCAAGTTATGCAATTAATATCTAGTTTTTGCAAGAAAAAAAAATTGTAAAACATTTTTCCGTAACCAAGTAAGGAACTGCCTAAGTGTTATTGTAACATTTACAAAGCATTCCGATCCAACACTATTTAAAAAATCGATTACTTTATATTTACTCAGGGGGTTTAGTGGTAAAGAGCTTTGTAATTATCATCACTAATTTGTTACATGTTTCAATCCTCACTTGATGCAAAACAAATTTGACATGGTCACACATACCTTCTCAAAAATAGCTCTACCCGTTTCATGTCTATAAATATATCACAAGCCCGTTTATTAGTCGGTCAAAAGGTAAGCAACTACATTTACCTTTACCGATGAAAAATATAACTAAATCCGAACCTCCCAATACGTTAAGTGGGGCAGTGGGCTTTGTATTAGAAGCTTTAAAAGGCCCACATTAGATTAGAATAGATGGCCTGATGAGCAAGAAAATCATCAAACTTGAAATAAACAAAAAATAAATTTGTTGAGCAAGAAAGAAATCAAGAGAGCAGTGGCAATGGAAGCATAACTCTCAAAATACAAAGACAAAATCCAAAAAGACGTCCTTTTAAACGCTAGACAAAATTGTTACAAGGTATTTTTATTACAAAACAACATGTGTTATTTGTCTTTCACTCGAGTTGGGGCGTGACTGTCTACATCGTGTCTATCCAACAACAATAACCAACTTTGCAGGACATACATACAGGATGTAGACACTCATGTTTAGTTTAGAAATCCCTTTAAACTCGAGTAGAGGCGTGACTATCTACATCTTGTCTTGTCTATTTTTAGCGAGACCGGGTATTGTTGTTATTGTTGTTGTTATTTGGATTGTGATGTATATTGATGAATTTGTTGGTAGGCACGTGATGCGTTTTACGCACCTCCTAAGTCGACTGTAAGCTAAATCGATTAATCCCTTGATCTCAAGTAAATCACAATTATATAAAATATAAGTGATACACTGAAATCATCGACAACAATATTCTTAATTTGTCAATTTTAAGACATGCATATGCATGCTTCATACATATTCATGCTCGTCCATTCCAACGTACTGGAACGTTTACAACACTTTAAGTCGATCGATGCGAAACATATATATATTGGTATAAAGGACTCGTATCCATACATATATAACTTGTATTTTAATTCAAAAATAAGTTTCCGAATAAAGATGATTCAACCATGTATTATGCATGATGTATCTACCTTGGTGTTTCTACCCCAAAAGTAGGTAGGATTATTTAGGTAATACATTCATATTGTATGTTACAACAGATTAAGGTAAATAGAAAAATTTTAACTTTTGGGAACTATAAAAAGGGATTCACTTCTTTCATATATGGAATTATGAAACCAAACAGCTAGACAGTCTTCAATCTCTTTCAACTCATCGTCTACTCACATGTTTTTATTAGATATGTTTTACACCAAATACCGAAACCAACTTGAAGTAATTCTCATCATGTGTACTTTTTTCTGGTGTAATAGGTTTGCAAAGATGATAAACATGGACGCGGTTCAAGCTGTGACTAATAACAGTGTGGTTCTTCCTATATTTGTTTCCTACCGGTTTCTTTTCTCTACTGCATTCACTTGTGACTCGGTATTTCATGGGGAAGGCATTTTATTGTTGCATTGTTTGAACGATTTATTCATCTAGAACATAGAAACGTTTCTTATAGAAACCGGTTTTGACCCTGCCAAAGTCGATGTAAACGAAATTCTACAGAAGTATATAGTGTTCATACTAATTGACGAAATTGATAACTTATATGTAGGCTGCAAGTCAAGAGACAACGAACTCGGAGATCAAGACCTCCTCCCAGCTCAAAGTTACAATTGGTCGTTCCGCATGAACTTTTGGGGAACGACGTTGCTTAATTGCGATTTTCGCTCGATTACACCTTATGATACATTTTTCAAAAGTTAATATTTTAATGTTTTTAGTAAATGCCTAATGCAAAAGTGTGGTGAAAGTAAATCTGGATACACTTGTTATTGGCTAGTTAGGGATGATTGTTTTTATTTTCCTAAGCATGATAAACCTTTTTCAAATGGGTGGCAGCTGACATACACAACTACACATGGCATGTAGGAAGAGGATTTAGTTTACTCACTTTATTATGGTCTATTGTAGGGGTTCTTTTTGGTAACATAATAAAAACCACCCTCTTCCTATAATTAGGATAGAGGTGAGTAAACTAAATCCTCTTCCTATCATGTGTACATAAGTTATCACCCAATCGGAAAAGGTTTATCATGCTTAGCAAAATAAAAACCATCATCCCTAACCAGCCAATAACAAGTGTATCCAGATTTATTTTCACCACACTTTTGCATTATGCGGTTACTAAAAATATTAAAATATTAACTTTTGAAAATGTATCATAAGGTGCCATCGAACGAAAATCGCAATTAAACAACGTCGTTCCCCAAAAGTTCATGTGGAACGACCAATTGTAACTTTGAGCTGGGAGGAGGTCTTGATCTCCGAGTTTGTTGTCTCTTGACTTGCAGCGTACATATAAGCTATCAATTTCGTCATTTTGTATGAACACTTTATACTTCTGTAGAAATTCGTTAACTGTTGACTTTGGCGGGGTCAGAACTGGTTGCTATAAGAAACGTTTCTATGTTATAGACGATTAAATTATCCCCTATTAGTTGAAGTTTGTACAAGTGAAAAACTCCTGACTCAGTTATGTCATGACCATTCCATAAAATCTCGCTGGCTGATGGTTTAGAGAATCCTGCCAGCATTTGTAAGAATGTAGACTTGCCGGACCCGTTTGCGCAGTGAGTACAAGGGCCCCACCATCATGAATTGATATGTTTGCGTGGCGTAAGATTTGTTGGGCGTTTCTCATGCAAGAAACGTTGTTGAGAAGTAGCCAGGGAAGTGGGGTCCGCGAGACATCAAGGGCTCTTCAAGAGTTTGAAATCGGTCTTGAGTGGATCATTGATAACATCAAATTACCCTCATATTTAAGTGTCAATTTCCCTGTATTATGCTCATTTATATTGTTAATAATGTGAATATATGCTATTATCTCTTCATATTTTGTATTCAGGTTACGAGTGAGCATAGGAGCTAAAGAGACGAGGAAATTGGAAAGTACATGCAAAAGATAGACAAATCCAAGTATGCTGGAAAAAGCTACGGCGTAACTCAATCTCTCAACCTAGCCCCGTAAGCAAGGATTTCTACTATGAAGACCAAAGTCAACACGAATCAACAGTTACGGCGTAACACATTTCATAGTTTACGCCGTAACCATCTCAAGTCTTGAAGAATCCTCAGATATGAAAGACTACGCGTAACAACAATACGGAATACGGCGTAGCAACGTGTACAGAGTAGTCCAAGATCAAGAATTAAAATACGGCGTAACACACCTTTGGGAATACGACGTAATGAAGACTACTAGAGTTATCTCAGATCCGATAAATACTCTACGGCGTAACCATTTGGAGATTACGATGTAGAAGAATCCCTAAATGACTATTACGGCGTAACAATTCATCAATTACGCCGTAAACTATGGATCTGGAAGATTTACCAGTTACGGCGTAACACATTTCGTGATTACGCCGTAACTCCCGTCGGGCCTATAAATACAGCCCTAATTTCTGAATTTCAAGATGAACTTTCTCACACACAAAATCAGAGATCATTAGGAGCTTTTAGGAGGCCCTTCTACAACAGCATATGAAGGCCTTCCAAGGGATAAATCACACTTCAATCACCATAAGTTTTAGCATTTCATTATTTCAATTACATTTCGAATATATGGATCTTGTAAACATTATTTCGAGTGTTAATTCTAACATGATTGGCTAAGCACCTCTGGTGCTAGCCTAGTTATGATGCCTATATTGTTTTAATCATGTTTCCGTACTTTTCGTATATGCTTTTAAGTGTGTGCATGCATAGTTTGTCTTGAGAACCTTTAGTTTCGGTAGTTTTGATATGCGGTTGTATCCATTACGCTAACTTTAATTGAATTAAGACCCCAATTGAGTTAGTAGGCTAGAAGAATTGACCATAGGACACTAGCCTGATGGATTGCGAGGAAATGGGAGGGATGACAACTGACCATATTGCCTTGATAACGTGGGATTGCGACCACGCAACAGGTTTTACCTCTCAAGGGATCTTGAGAAGCTTGCAATCCCACCAGGCAGTGTACCTGGTCGGTGTAGTATGGTGTAGTGGTAAGTACGGGGGATTGACGTTCTCCTCTCAGGGAATAGTGTTCGTTAGGTTAGAAAAACTACTCTAAAAGGTCTAAGGGTGAAGGAAATTATTCTTTTGGTATTTTTTATATTTTTTAATGAAAAAAGCAAAAGTAAAATCTCGGGTTTTGGAGGTAGTGGGCGGAATTAGTTGCTTAGTCAGACCTAACCCAAAACTACAATTGCAATTAAAAATAAAATTAACTAACTATTGTAGTTTGGAAACTTATATGAGACAAATGTGTTTCACTTTAGATTTCCTTACTCCCTAACTATTCTTTTACCGGGTTAATTTGGGTATGTATTACGTTGCGTGGTGACGGGTGTATTCCTTAAAAATTCATGGGCTGGCGTACATATCTCCCCAATTCTATGGACTCTTATCTCCTCCTAACAACGATGCGTAAGCAGCCCAATCATCATGGGATTGTAACAGTGGCTCATGCGCTAAATACTACCTTAATACCTAGTACCGCATTAGTTACATGTTTCCCTTAAGACGTGTCAAGCATGTTACCATATAGGAGTTTTGAGCCAGTTTCTTTAGCCTAACATTATGAAGCATTTCATCCAATCAAGTAATAGACACCACCAACTCAACACTAATAATAGTTAGGTTTCATTAGATCTAAGCAAACACAAAAAAATCTAGCCTAGCATGTTAATTGAAAGACAAGCATAAGATGTAATTAACCAACACATAGACATATTGATTAATTTAAGTGAGGACTTATCTTTAATTGAACATGAAGGATTCAAGGGTGAAAAACCCTTGAAAACACAGCCAAATTCGTCTCTAGGGTTTTTCCCAAACTTGCATCAAAAGTTCCACACTAATGAATGAAAAATAGAAAAGTATATATAGATTTTACATTCTGACGGCGTCAGCTTATACGCTCTGACGTCGTCAGCTCGCCGCCATTAGGGTTCTCGGATGGCCTAGATCTACTTCTGACGCCGTCACTTGTAAATTAGCTCTGGGACGTCACTCTTTAGCATTACACCTGACGGCCTACTTCCTCTAACACCTGACGCCGTCAGGTGTAAACATCTTGTTTTCTTCATAGGGCGTCTAGTGTAATCTGATTTTACTCCTTTGTCAACGTTCGCTGACGGCGTCACCTTGTGACTCTGACGCCGTTAGGAAGGTTTTCCAGCTTCTTTTGAGACTTTGTCATTTTCTTCACTTTTATGCTCCAAAAATGTTCAAATTAGCATGTTTTCCAGAATTCTTCTCAAAAGTACCTAAAATGACAAAAAGAACGATTTAGGGCAATATTTGATCACATTTACTCGAATTAGGGCTTAAATGACCCCTTAAAACGGGTACACTTTTCGTCTCATCATGCCTCGTGTGCGAATTGACCATAGGATCACCTTCCGTACTTGATAAACTTAAGAAGTTAGAGAAATGGTCTATGATCGTGACAACGGGCCATTTAAAGATAAGTCTAGAATGTAGTGGCACTTAATGACTCAAACCCGTATACCATACGTCGGCTTACTACATGGGAAACACCATGGTTCCGGACTGGATTCGGGGGAGATAGGCTAGGGAACTTGACCATATGCACCTAGTGATATATGTCCGCCCCACCTAAAGCATAAGATTAGTTTAATAGGGAACATGACATAAACTGATATAGGAGAAGTAACTAGGCTAGTACACTTTTCTCCCACTGCTCACAACTTTACTTTTATTTGCTATTTGTTTTATTGTTTTATTTTCATTTCAGCAAATCAATCAATCTATTATTTCATTTAATTAGTGACATTAGACTTAGGCATAGTCCGCACCACATAGCTCTTGGGACGACCTTGGAGTTACCATTACTATTCTATACACGACCGGATTCTCTGTCCGTTAGTGCAAATAGGTAGACCTTAGGTAAAACGAGTAATTATAAATATTAAAACTTGGTCGGTAAAACATGTATCAATCATGCAACGAGACTATGACCTACAATGAAGGATTAACACATTACCTTATAAGGTAATTACGAAAATGAAAAAACACAATGCTAGTGAGCAAGAAATTTTTAAGGTTTTTTTTTGTTCGATTTTAGGAAGATTAAGGTTGTTGCATAACAAGGTTCACTGGGTCTTTAATAGCATGCGTCAAAATGGGCCATGTCACTGTGTCAGGTTGGTTTGAGCTGAAAAACTATAACATTTTACAAATAGCTGAAGTATTGATCATTGCTATAACAATAATACTATTTCTATAATAATGTAAGCCCTTGGATGGATGAAAGTACTATGGTTGAGCATCGGTCCAAAACCGAACCGACCCAAAATTGAAAACCACTAATATATAGAATCGAAACCGAACCGAATATGGTCGGATCGGTTCGGTTTTGTTTTGGTTCGGTTCGATTTATATGGTTTAGGTGTGTTTTATGTCGGTTTTGGGTCGAACCGAACCAAACTGAAACCGAAAACCATTAATATATAGAACCGAAACCGAACCGGATATGGTCAGTTCGGTCCGGTTCGGCTCAGTTTTCTCGATTTTGTGCTCAGCCCTAGATGAAATGTAGGGGATAAATAGAATAAACGAACACAACCGGATACTGTATGAATCTCTGAAAGGCGTGTGAACACTTTCAGATCGAATCAATTCGGTGGTTCTTCCGAATTATTCAATCGGATACAATTCAGAGATTGACAACGTTTTGAATGTTTTTGTTTGAGAGTTTTTATGAACCAAAAGAACCGAATGACCAAGAGAAAACGTATATATATATATATATATATATATATATATATATATATATATATATATATATATATATATATATATATATATATATATATATATATATATATATATATATATATATATATATATATATATATATATATATATATATATATATATATATATATATATATATATATATGTATATATATATATATATATATATATATATATATATATATATATATATATATATATATATATATATATATATATATATATATATATAGGGCTCTAATAACCGCCTTTCGGGCAGTTTTTCAAGGTTTCAAAGTTGTCAAATTTAGTCTCTCAATTTTCAAAAATTTAATTTTCTGAGAAACTTTTAACATAGCAACTTAATGGAAATAAAAAATTTCCAAGCTGACCTGGCAGCTCGACCCCAGCAAGGGGCGCTGCCCCTTTGACCCTGCTAGGGGCTGTCGCCCCTTGGACCCTTCTCCCAGGGGCTGCCGCCCCAGGAACCCCGCTCCCAGGGGCGCTGCCCCGGACCCCCGTCCCTTACCCCTAAGATCATAATAAATTCAAATAGGTGTGCACTCCGCACGTCCAAACCTAAATGATGTCTTATTATGATGAAATTGGTCAAACAAATTAATCCAATTACACTATAATATCCTACATGAAACAGTCTAGAGGGTTTTCTACAATCTACATCGCAGACTTTGAGTAAGTATCAACCTGTTCGACCCATGTTACATGTCCCCTTTTAGCTAACTTTTTGTATTTTATAATTAAGTAATTACCCCATTTAAGATAAAACAAGCCAAATCTACCAAGTTATAAGCAATTTGTTTGACAGCGCCACCGGTAAAGTGAAGTTTACGGTATTGTATTGGATCATTCCTTGATCACCAACCCAACCCAATAACTTATGTATTAGACAGCATACTCTTCTATACAGTGAGTGGTTTGTACCCCTTGGTAAAGATACTCGCATCTAGCCTTGTGTCGTAAAAAGGGAAGTAGGCGACGTTAGGTTGGTTCTATCCTCGAACTAGAGGACTCGTATTTAGCTTTGTAACGGATAAAGTGTAAGCGACTTGTGGAAAGGTTTCTCCACCGAGAAAGGAGTTTGTTTGATTGCTTGAAACTCTCCGAGTTGGATACTCGGGGCGTGGACGTAGGGCAAGGACAAGTGAGGTCCTTGTAGCCGAACCCGACGAATAACAATCGTGTTGTGGTTTGATCTTTCTATCTCTTTACATTGCATGCTTTATATGATATATTGTGTTGGTGTTCACATAATTAACTTGAGACTGGTCAAAAGTTGTTTCCATTCAATAATAATAAAGCAAAACAGTCAAGTATATCTGTTGAATTAAACGGGTAATTTGTAAAAGCATAATTAACGTAAAAAGCGGTAAAACTATATCAACCCCTGTCTAGTTTTCACACAGTATCATCATTTATGCGATTGTTCTCGCATCAGGAAACCAGTCATTCTGCCTTTGGTATATCGTTATAGCTCAAATTTTTAGTTTCCCTAAAAGAAATGACTTAAGGATTGAATCAGTGGAAAAGAAAAGGATGGGATGGTATATCTAAAGTGACTTAAACATTTTGTTTTCTTACACATCACTTGAGTTTGCAAAAAAAAATTGCTATATGAATCTATTTTGGCCGTGCATCCTGTAGCAGTAAAGTATTACAATATTGCAGCTATGTTGTAGCTTGATGGATCTTTTAAGCATAGTACCCTTTTTCTTTATGTTTATAGGTATGTGACGT